>PVJS01000612.1:0-121882 GCA_004027185.1 Glis glis | reverse complement strand
GGTAATAATAATTATATATAGAGGTCATGTTTAAATAAAAATTGTTTTATATCATTAAATATTGTCTAACCTATTATATAAACTGGATTTGTTCTTGTCCCTAATAATCTTATTTAATACTTTCCTTACATGTCTCTATAACTGTTTACTAGTATTACAGATGCTTTATCAACCATGAACCTATTAACCTCAATTCAAAAATCTCTTTTAAAGCAAAGAAAGGAAAATATGGAGTCATGCCTTTCCTAAGGATTTTTCTTATTACTCTTAAAATATTTTCTGTTCAGATTAAAAGTGATTCTCTTACAGCATCTCAGAGACATACAATGGAAACTCATTCACTGACTCAACTTATTCCTCAGGTCTTCTGAACAAATCCCTTGAATGGAAGCGGGGAAAGTCCATTTTCATTAATAACTCTTGGTACAGGAGATGCCCGCGTAAAAAATAATGATGTTTATGTTTAAATTTCAGATAAAAAATATCAAACCATATCAAGTAAAAAACTCAGAGGTGACTGAAGAAATCCAGAGGCTAAATCTACCCCTCAGGAAATAACAACTCCTCTAGCAGTGAGGCTGAAAACAAGGTTGCCATCCAGAGAGCTAAATTACTTTGGGTAAATCAGGTTAATCACAAGCTAAAACTCCAAAGAACATATTTCTAATGATATTAACTATTGTCAGATTTACTATTTGCTTTTAATATGCCCTCAGTTAAAAGATATCATTGGAAACTGCTGCCCCAAGGGATGGGAGTTTGTAGCTCAAGCAGTTTTAAAGGTAAACAAGCAATATGGACAGGTGTATACTATTAATTATATGGATGATATTTTATTAGCTCATAAGCAAGAAGGAATGTTGCTTGCTGCCTATGCCTGTCTGCAGAGGACCTTAAAAAGAACAGGGGTTGATTAATGCCCCTGGGAATGTACAGACTAAGTCACTACATACCCTATTATCCTAAGGTAATTCAGCCACAAAAGATTCAAATCAGGAAAGTTGGTTAAAACCCCTAAACAATTTTCACAAATTATTGGGAGACATTTATTGGCTCCCCTCCATATTTAAAAAAATTTTTACAGGAGAGTTAAAGCCTTTGGTTAATATTGTAAATAAGAAGGTTCCAGCCCTGCATCAGAGGGGACTTTAGAAAAATAGGCAAATAATATAGCCAATGGATGGACCATTGCTGTGAATTTATTGGTGGTTTAACACCTTATTGGGGGGAAGTTGCATGTTTAATGTAAATGATGGGAACGGAATCTAAAAAAGTAATTTGTAAGAGAACCTGCCTTGATAGCAGTTCCGTTCACTACGGCAAGTAAACTGGTTATTCCAAAATGCAAATTCTTGAACAATTGCTCTCACAGCTTCTGAGGGTGAAATTATTAATCACTATCCTAAACATAAATTGTTTTTCCAAAACTTATGAGACAGGGACCTTTAGCAGAAGCTTTGTTATAATTTACAAATGAATCATCTAATGGGAAAGCAGCATATATTATTCAAAAATAAATGTTTTCCTTTAAAACAGCTCCTACATCAGCTTAGGTAGTAGAATTAACAGCTGTAGCTACAGTATTTTAGGAATTAGCCACAGTTGCTTTTAATTTGTATACAAATAGCCATTATGTAACTAAAACTTTACAAAATACTGCTAATGTTTAAGTAAAAAAAATATTTTTACAAATTCTACAACACATCCTTAATAGGAAACACCCTTATTTTGTAGGCCATATAAGAGCTCATACAGAATTACCTGGTCCTTTAACAGCAACAAATGTGCTTCCTGCCCAAAACAAATTTCAGTACCGAATTTTGGAGTCAATCCTCAAAGCTTAAAACTTAATCACTTTGACAAAAGAAAATGACATATGCGGCAAATTTGGTAAATTAAAATATGTGCATGTTGCTATAAATACATATTCAAGATTTCTCATAGCTACTGCACAAACTGGGGAAGCAACTAAACAGGTAATTACAACAAATTGTTTGCCATCAATTTAACATTGAGCCCAAAACTAGTATTCCCTACAATCCTCAAGGCCAAGGGATTATAAAATACACCCATAGGGCCATTCAAATTAAAAGGGGGGGGAGATATACCCCCAACTATTTAAACCAACTCTTTAAATCATTCACTTTTTATTTTGAAATTTTTCATTGTGGATGTACAAGGCATTCACTTCATTTTTTTCTGAAATTTTTAAATGTGGATGTATAAGACATTCACTTTTTATTTTGAATTTTTTAAATGTGGGTGTACAAGGCCACCCTGCTATAGACGGATTCTGGCATCCACACACTCAAGATATTTATGTTCAAGTGAGATGGAAGGATCCTTGCACGGGACAATGGCATGGTCCCAACCCAGTGTTAACATAGGGGCGAGGGCATGTGTGTGCTTTTTCGCAGGACGCAGAAGGGACAAGGTGGCTTACTGAACTGTTGGTGTGGTTTGCTGGACGAGTACCTGAGAAGGAGCTGGAGAATGAAGATGCTGTGACAGATGTGGCTGTTGACAGTATTTCTACAGATGACCTCAGCTGAAATTTACTGAACTTATGTTCCTGATCTGCCTATATTACATCCTACAGTATGGGAAAGACAAAAAATCATAGTGATGGTAAAGGATCCGTGATTCCTTGCTCAGTCTGCTACAAGATGTTTGAGGATGCAGCAACCTAGGAGCTTTAATTATCCTAGATCAGGAGGAAGACAGCCTACTTATTTTGTTAAGGATGGTCAAAAGCTAGGAAGTATTGAGACTGATGTGCATGTGCTTGATGGACGAGAGGAATGTTGTTAAGAAATATGGAGGAGAAGTGATAGGTTTATTTTGAATTTGGTTTGGGAATCAGCGAGGAGAAACTAAAGAGGACCCCCAGACTGAAACTGAGGATTGGGCTAAGGGATTGTCTGCTGGACTATGGTGGGCTAATTCAGGTTGTCAACAGAAGTATATTTGGAAGCATGCTGCTGCCATGAGCAATATAACAGATCACAGATCAGGATATAATCACACGGAAGGACTAAATAACTGCATAAAAATGAGCAGCCAGACAAACTTACCTGGATGCCCTTTAAAAAGCCTTGTTATGGCATGTGTCAATTCACCTTATGTGTTATTAGTAGGAAGTATTAATGTTACTATTGATCCTCATGTTTTTAATGTTAATTGTGAAAATTGTACCATTACTAATCGCATTTCTGTGACACCTAATGGCACCCAAGTAATGACTTTCTATTAGCATATCAGGTCCATAGTATAGTAAGAAAGAATTACAAGTGTTATACGGAATGGAGATTTAAAAAATTCTTGAATTAATTATTGCAGGCCTTGCAGCCTTAATTGCCTTCATAGCCACCGCCACGATTGCTGCAGTAGCTCTATCTCAAGAAGTACAGACAGCCACCTATGCTAGTTGATTGTCTAAGAATGTTACCTTAGTGTTAGGAATATAGGAAAATATAGAGAGTAGGTTAGAACATAAAATAAATGCCTATATAAAGTTGTTCAATATTTGGGAGATGAGGTTCATGGGTTAAAGCTCTAATGTCCTAACCTCCTTCCTACGAAAGCGGCTCCAGGCCATCCAAATCCACCAAATGGAGGTCCGGTACCAGAGTCTGGCCAATTAATATGAGGGCCCCGATTATTAAACCTCGGCCCGGTCAATAACCAATGACGGGAAAGGACCCTGCTGGGTCAGATGACCTAAGACTGAGATCCCAGCGTGCTCTGGGGTTTTTAGCATGTTCGGGGCTTTTCAACGTGCTCTGGGCTTTTTAGCATGCTCTGGGCTTTTCAACGTGCTCTGGGCTTTTCAGCATGCTCTGGGCTTTTCTCAATGACGGGCAACTTCTGAATCCCGTGCGGGGCCACCCAAGCCAGGTTATGACCGTCGGCTTTTAAAAAAAAGGAACGGGGAAGTGCTGGGCCCTCTACCCAGTGCCATGAAAGGGTCTGGTGGACTGGCAGAAGCCTGCTCTGTAGTACTGGGCCCCTCCCACGTGGCAGTAATTCAGCATATTAATGGAAAAGATGGCGCTGGCGAATTCCTCAGGGGGAGGTTCCGCAGGTAGTTCCGGAAGTGACATCAGGAGGCCTGTGATAGGTGATTACCTCCTTCCGTACTCATAGACGACAGGTGTGTCTACCAATAATAGATCCCAGGAGAGTGTAATGTCACACCCTACTCATTGTGAACTTCCTGTACTATAAAAGAGAGATGTGCTTTCTAATAAACGATTTCATGCAAGACATGTCTTCCGGTCCGGAGGAGGGAAGGTCCAGGTCGTCGGTGCTCACCCCCCGACTAGTTCGCGTCACTCTTGGGCCGGACCCAAGACCCCAGCAGTTCCTGCACCACCTTGGTGGCCCCTGCATCCCTTCTGCGACCCTGTACCTGTTACAAAACCCCGGTGTTACCGCGCGCAACCCCAGCAGCGCCTGCGTTACCTGGGCGACCTCTGCGCCAGCTACCTGAACCCGGCATCCCCATGTGCAACCCCGAAAGTCATTGAGCCACCAGGGGGGCCCTGTGCTAGGTACCAGACCCTGGCTTCACCGTGAAACACCCTGGCAGGCCCTGCGCCACCTGAGCGGGCCCTGCGCCAGTACCAGACCCCGGCGTCCACACGAGCAACACTGGCAGTCCCTCCGCCACCTGGGTGGCCTCTGCGCTAGGGGTTAGTCCCCGGTGTCCCCGCGTGCCACCCCAGCAGTCCCTTCACCACCTTGGCGTCCCTTGCGCCAGGTTCCAGACCCCCGGCATCCCCGCGCGGAAACCCAGCAGCCCTTGTACCACCTAGGCATCCCCTGCATCCCCTGGGCGGGCCCTGCGCCAGATACCAGACCCCAGCGTCCCAGCGTGCAACTCGGAAAATCCTTGTGCCTCCTGGGGGGGTCCCTGTGCTAGGTACCTGACCACGGCGTCACCGCAAGCCACTCTGGCAGGCCCTTCGAAACCTGGGCAGCCCCTGGGCCAGATACAAGACCACGGTGTCCCAGCGTGCCACCCCAGCATTCCCTGCGCCACCTTGGCGGCCCCTGTGACAGGTACCAGACCCCGGCATCCCTGCACGCAAACCCGGTAGCCCCTGTGCCACCTGGGCTTCCCCTGCGTCCCCTGGGTGGCTCCTACGCCAGGTACAAGACCCCGTTGTTACCGCGCACAACCCCAGCAGCCCCTGAGTCACTTTGGCAGCTTCTGCACACGGTACGAGACCCCAGCATCCAAGTGCGCAACCCCGGCACCCCTGCACCACCTGGGCAGTACCTGGGTCAACTGGGCGGCCCCTGCGCCAGACACCAGACACCTGCGTTACCGTGCGAAACCCCAGCAGTCTTTGCGCTCCAGGGCGACCCCTGCGCCAGGTACCAGACCCCGGCTTCACCGCGTGCAACCCCAGCAGTTAGTGCACCACCTGGGCAATGCCTGTGCCAGGTACCAGACCCCGGCATCCTCACGCACAACCCCGGCTGTCACTGCACCACCTGGCGTCCCCTGTGCCAGGTACCTGACCATGGCGTCCCTGCCCACAACCCCTGCAGCCCCTGCACCACCTGGTCAACTCCTGCACCATATACCAGACCCCAGCGTCCACGCACGCCACTCCAGAGGCCCTGAGCCACCTGGGTGGCCTCTGCACCCGGTACGAGACACCGGCGTCCAAGTGTGCAACCCTGGACCCCATGTGCCACCTGGGCTGCACCTGAGTCACCTGGGAGGCCCCTGCACCAGGTATCAGACTCTGGCATCCCCGCGGGCAAACCCGATAGCCCCTGTGCCACCTGGGTGTCCCTTGCATCCGCTACGCCAGTTACAAGACCCCGGTGTTACCGCGCACAACCCCAGCAGCCCCTGTGCTCCTTGGGCGACCCCTGCACCAGGTACCAGACCCGGTGTCCCCGCGCGCAACCACAGCAGTCACTGCGTCACCTGGGCGGTCCCTGTGCCAGGTATCAGACCCTGGCATCCTCGCGCGCAACCCCGGATGTCCTTGGGCCACCTTGGCGTCACCTGCGCCAGGTACCAGGCCCCAGCATCATCGCGCCAAACCCGACAGCCCCTGTGTCACCTGGGCGATCCCTGGTTCCCCTGGGTGTCCCCTGCACCAGGTACAAGACCCGGTGTTACCGCGTGCAAATCCTGCAGCCCCTGCATTCCTTGGGCATGCCTGTGTCAGGTACCAGATCCCAGCATCCCCGTGTGCAACCCCAGCAGCCCCTGCCGACTGGGATGCCCCATCGCCAGGTACCAGACCCGGCCATCCCTAGGCGCCACTCCGGCTGTCACTGCGCCACATGGGCGGCCTCTGAACCATGTACCAGACCCCGACGTCCCTGCTTGCAAACCCGAACATCCTTGAGCCCCCTGTAGGGCCCGAGTGCTAGGTACCAGACCCCGGCTTCCACGTGCGCAACCCCGGCAGCTCCTGCACGTTCTGGGCAACCCCTGCACCAAGTACCAGACCCCGGCGTCCCCGAGCGCCATCCCAGAATTCTCTGTGCCTTGTGGGCGGCCACTGCTTCACATGGGCGGCACCTGCGCCACCTGGGTGTCTCCTGGGCCAGGTAACAGACCCCTGCGTCTCCCCGCGACACCCGGCAGCCTCTGTGCCACCTGGGTGGCTCCTGCACCATGTACCGCACCCCATCAGCCCCTGTGCCACCTGGGCATCCCCTAAGTCAACCTGTACGGTCCCTGCGACACCTGGTCGTCACCTGTGTCATGTACGAGACCCAGGCGTCCACGTGCGCAACCACGGAAGTCCTTGCACCACCTGGGGTCCCCTGTGCTAGGTTACAGACCCCGTCGTCCTCGCGAGCAACCCCGGCAGTTCCTGTGCCACCTGGGCGACCCCTGAGCCAGGGACCTGACCCCAGCTTCCCTGCGCGCAACCCTGGCAGCCCCTACGCCACCTGGGTGGCCCCTGCACCATGTACCACATCCCAGCGTCCCGGCGTACAACCCCGAAAGTCCTTGACTAACCTGGGGAGCCCCTGCGGTAGGTACCAGACCCGGCGTCACCGCGAAACACCCCGGCAGGCCCTGCGCCACCTGGATTGTCCCTGCTCCAGTACCAGAACCCGGCGTCCCTGCTTGCAAAGCTGGCAGTCCCTGTGCCACCTGGGCAGCCTCTGTGCTAGGGGTGTACCCCGGTGTCCCCACATGCCACCCCAGGTGCAGAGGCCGCCAAGGTGGCTCAGGGCCTGTCGGGGTTGCGCGTGGTAACACCGGGGTCTTGTACCTGTCACAGGGCCACCCTGGCAACGCAGGGGAAGCCCAGGTGGCACAGGGGATGTCGCAGCAGGGTTGCTGCGGTTGCGCACAGGCATGCCGGGGTCTGGTACTTGGCACAGGGTACTTGGCACAGGTATTTGGCCAAGGTGGTGAGGGACTGCCGCGTTTGTGCACTTGGATGCCGGGGTCTCATACCAGGAGCAGGGGCCGCCAAGGTGGCTCAGGGGCTGCTGGGGTGGTGCTCGGTGAGGCCGCTGGGGTCTGGTACTTGGTGCAGGGGCTGCCCAGGAGGAGCAAGGGCTGCCGGGGTTGCACACGTGGACTTCGGGGTCTCGTATATTGTCAGGGGCCACCCAGGTGTCGCAGGGGCTGCCGGGGATGCCTGGGTCTGCTACCTAGCGCAGGGCACCCCAGGTGTCGCAGGGCCTCTCGGGGTGGCTTGCGGTTTCACCGGGGTCTGGTACCTAGCACAGGAGCCCCCCAGGTGGCTCAAGGACTTTCAGGGTTGCACACGGGGACGTCGGGGTCTGGTATCTGGTGCAGGGGCCGCACAGGTGTCACATAGCCAGCCGGGGTTGCTCTCGGGGATGCCGGGGTCAGGTACCTGGCGCAGGGGTGGCCCAGGTAGCGCAGTAACTGAAATTGTTGTTCGCGAGGACGCTGGGGTCTGTAACCTAGCGCAGGGGACCGCAGGTGGCTCAAGGACTTCCATGGTTGCGCACGTGGACACCTGGGTCTCGTACATGGCGCAGGTGACGACCAGGTGTCGCAGGGGCCATATAGGTTGTTCCAGAGGCTGCCGGGGTTGCGCGCGGTACCTAGCACAGGGGCCCCCATGTGGCTCAAGGACTTTTGGGGATTGCACGCGAGGACGCTGGGATGTGGTACATGGTTCAGGGGTCGCCCTTGTGGTGGAGGAAATGCCGGGGTTGCACGGGAGGACGCCAGGATCAGGTACCTGGCGCAGGGGTCCCCCAGGTGGCACAAGGACTTCCGCGGTTGCACGCAGGGATGGTGGGGTCTGGTACCTGGCGAAGGGGCAGCCCAGTTGGCATGGTCTGCCGGAGTTGCGCATGGGGAACCGGGATCTGGTACCTGGCGCAGGCGTCGCCCAAGGAGCGCAAAGGCTGGCGGGGTTGCACCCGGTAAAACCGGGGTCTTTTACCTGGCGCAGGGGCTGCCCGGGGGACGCAGGGGACACCCAGGTGGCACAGAAGCTGCCAGGTTTGTGCGCGATGACGCCGGGGTCTTGTACCTGGCGCAGGGGCCGCCCAGGTGGCCCAGTAATTGCCAGGGTTACACGCGGTGACGCCGGTGTTGCAGGAGCCGCCCTTCTGATGCAGGCACCACCCGGGTGGTGCACGAGTTGCCGAGGTTGTGCGCAGGGACGCCAGGGTCTGGTACATGGTTTAGGGGCCACCCAGGGGACACAGGGCACGCCCAGGTGGCACAAGGGGTGCCGGGTTTGCCTGCAGGGATGTGGGGTCTGGTACCTGGCCTAATGGCCACCCAGGAGGCACAGCAACTGCCGGGGTTGCACGCGAGGTTGCCGGGGTCTGGTACCTGGCTCAGGGGCCCCCCAGGTGACGCAGGTGCAGCCCAGGTGGCGCAGGGCGGCCAGGGGTTCACAATTGGACGCCGGGGTCTCGTACCAGGTGCAGAGGCCGCCCAGCTGGCTCAGGTGCTGCTGGGGTGGCGCGCGTGGAGGCCACGGTCTGGTACATGGTGCAGGAGCCGCCCAGATGGGGCAGGGGCCGCCCATGTGATGCAGAGGTATTCCAGGTGGCACAGGGACTTCTGGGGTGCGTGCGGGAACGCCGAGTTCTAGTACTTGGCGCAGGGGCCGCCGAGGAGGAGCAGGGGCTGCCGGGTTGCGCACGTGGACACCGGGGTATCGTACATGGCGCAGGGGCCTCAAAGGTTTCACAGGGGCTGCCCAGGTGTCTCAGAGGCTGCCGGGATTGCATGCGGTGACACTGGGGTCTGGTACCTAGCACAGGGGCCCCCCAGGTGTTTCAAGAACTTTCGGGGTTGCACGCGGTGACACTGGGGTCTGGTACTTGGCGCAGGGGAAGCCCAAGTGACGCTGGTGCAGCCCAACTGGCGCAAGGGTGCCGGGGTTGCGCAATAGGATGCTGGGGTCTCATACCCGGTGCAGAGGCTGCCCAGGTGGCTCAGGGACTGCTGGGGTAGCGCGCGGGGATTCCTGGATCTGGTACTTGGCGCAGGGGCCTCCCAGGTGGTGCAGGGGCTTCCGAGGTTGCGTGCGAGTACGCCGCGGTCAGGTCCCTGCCGCAGGGGTCCCCCAGGTGGCGTAAGGACTTCTGCGGTTGCACACGGGATCGGCGGGGTCTGGTACCTGGCGAAGGGGCAGCCTAGTTGGCAGGGGCTGTCGTGGTTGCCGACGGGGACGCCGGGATCTGGTACCTGGCGCAGGCATCACCCAAGGAGCGCAGGGACTGCCGGGGTTGCACCCGGTAACACTGGGGTTTTGTACCTGGCGCAGGGACCGCCTAGAGGACGCAGGGGACGCCCAGGTGGCACAGGGGCTGCCGGGATTGCACACGATAATGCCGGGGTCTTGTACCTGGTGCAGAGGCCACCCAGGAGGCGCAGGAACTGCCGGGGTTGCACGTGGTGACACCAGGGTCTGATTCCTGGCGCAGGGGCGCCAGGTGGTGCATTAGCCGCTCTTCTGATGCAGGCGCCTCCCAGGTGGTGCTGAGGTTGCCGGGTTTGTGCGCAGGGACGCCGGGGTCTGGTACATGGTGCAGGGTCCGCCCAGGTGGCGCAGGGGCTGCACATGTGATGCAGAGGCCGCCCAGGTGGCACAGGGACTTCTGGGGTGGTGCCCGGTGATGCCAGGGTCTGGTACCTGGTGCAGGGGTCGCCAAGGTGTCGCAGGGCCTTCCAGGGAGGCTAGCGATGACCCCGGGGTCTGATACCTGGTACAGGGGCCGCCCAGGTGACGCAGGGCCTACCGGAGTTGCGTGCGGGGACGCCGGGGTCTGGTACCTGGCACAGGGTTCGTCCAAGGAGCGCAGGGGCAGCCTGGGTTGCGCGCAGTAACACAGGGGTCTTGTACCTGGCACAGGGGTCTCACAGGGGACACAGGGGACGCCCAGGCGGCGCAGGGACTGCCGGAGTTGCACATAGGGATGCCGTGGGCTGGTACCTGGTGCAGGGGTCACCCAGGTGATGCAGGTGCAGAAGAGGTGGCGCAGGGGGGCCAGGGTTGTGCAATTGGATGCCAGGGTCTCGTACTGGCTGCAGAGGCCGCCCAGGTGGCTCAGGGCTGCTGAGGTGGCGTGCGAGGATGCCGGTGTCTGATATATGGTGCAGGAGCCACTCAGGTGTGGCAGGGTCTGCCCATGTGACACAGAGGCCGCCCAGGTGTCACAGGGACTCCTGGGGTGCGTGCGTGGAGTGTGGTACTTGGTGCAGGGGCCGCCCAGGAGGTGCAGGGGCTGCCGGGGTTGCACACTGGACGCCTAGGTCTCATACATGGCCCAGGGGCTGCCCAGGTGTCGTCGGGGCTGCCCAGGTGTCGCAGAGGCTGCTGGGGTTGCGCGCGGTGACACTGGGGTCTGGTACCTAGCACAGGGCCCCCCTGGTGGCTCAAGGACTTTCGGGGTTGCTTGCGGGGACGCTGGGGTGTGGTACATGGTGCAGGGGTCACCCAGGTGCCGCAGGAACCGCCGGGGTGGCCTGCGGGGACGCCGGGGACAGTTCCTTGGCGCCGGTGTACCCCACTTGGCGCAACGACATCCGGGGTTGCACCCAAGGACGGCGGGGTATGGAACCTGGTGATGGGACATCCCAGTTGGCAGGGGATGCAGGGGTTCCGCGTGGGGATGCTGGGATCTGGTACCTGGCGCAGGCATCGCCCAAGGAGCGCAGGGGCTGCCGGGATTGCACGCGGTAACACCGGGGTCCTGTACCTGGCGCAGGGGCCGCCCAGGGAACACAGGAGATGCCCAGGAAGCACAGGGGATCCCGGGGTTGTGCGCGATGATGCAGGAGTCTGGTACTTGGCGTAGGGGCCGCCCAGGTGGCGCAGAAACTGCTTGGGTTGCACGCGGTGATACCGGGGTATGATACCTGGTGCCGGGGCCGCCCAGGTGGTGCAGGAACCGAACTTCTGATGCAGGGGCCGCCCAGGTGGCGCAGGGGCTGCTGCAGTTGCGCGCAGGTATGCAGGGGTCTGGTAATTGGCACCGGGGGCACCCAGCTGGCGAGGGGCTGCCGGGGTTGCGTACCTGGACGCCGGGGTTTGGTACCTGGTGCAGGGGTCGCCCTGGGAATGCAAGGACTGCCGTGGTGGCGCGTGGTAACGTCAGCATCTGGTACTTAACACAGGGGCTGCCCAGGTGATGCAGGTGTAGCCCAGGTGGCGGAGGGGTGCCGGGGTGCCATCTTGGATGCCGCGGTCTCGTACTGGGTGCAGAGGCAGCCCAGGTGTCTCAGGGGCTGCTGGGGTGGCGCGCGGCGACTCCGGGGTTTGGTACATGGTGCAGGGGCCATCCAGGAGGCGCAGGGGCTGCCGGGGTTGCGCACATGGACGTCGGGGTCTCGTATATTGTCAGGTGCCGCCCAGGTGGTTCAGGGGCCGCCCATGTGACGCAGGGGCCGCCCAGGTGGAGCAGGAGCTGCTGAGATTGTTCTCAGGCATAACGGGGTCGCTCAAGGCGCTGGGGATGCTGGGTTTGTGCGCGGTAACACCGGGGTCTTGTACCTGGCGCAGGAGCCTCCCAGGGGACACAGGGGACGCCCAGGTGGCACAGGGGCTGACGGCTTTGCACGCGGGGATGCCGGCGTCTGGTACCTAGTGCAGGGGCCTCCCAGATGATGCAGGTGCAGCCCAGGTGGCACGAGGGGCCGGGTTGTGCACCTGGACGCCGGGGTCTCGTACCTGGTGCAGAGGCTGCCCAGGTGGCTCAGATGCTGCTGGGGTGTGGTGAGTGGACAACGGGGTCAGGTACATGGTGCAGGAGCCGCCCAGGTGGCGTAGGGGCTGCCCATGTGATGCAGAGGCTGCCCAGGTGGCACAGGGAATTCTGGGGTGGCGCGCAGTGACGCCGGTGTCTGGTACTTGGCGCAGGGGCTGCCCAGGTGGCGCAGGGCTGCCAGGGTGGATCGCGTGACACCGGGGTCTGGTACCTAGCACAGGGGCCCCCCAGGTGGCTCAAGAACTTTCGGGGTAGCACGCGGGGACGCCGGGGTCTGGTATCTGGTGCAGGGGCCGACCAGGTGGCGCAAGAATTGCCGGGGTTGCATGCGGTGACACCGGGGTCTGATACCTGGCGCAGTGGCCGCCCAGGTGGTGCAGGTGCCGCCCATGTAATGCAGATGCCACCCAGGTGGCACAGGGCTGCTGCGGTTGCACCCAGGTATGCCGGGGTCTGGTACTTGGCACAGGGTACGCCCAGGTGACGAAGGTGCAGCCCAGGTGGCACATGTGTGCTAGGGTAGCGGACATGGACGCCGGGGTGTGGTACATGGTGCAGGGGACGCCCAGGTGTCACAGGGACTCCCGGGGTGGCGCGAGGAGACGCCGGGGTCTGGTACCTGGCACAGGGGCCGCCCAGGTGGCACAGTGACTACTGGGGAGGCATGCCGGGATGACGGGGTCTCGTACCTGGAGAAGGGCAGCCCAGTTGGTAGGGGCTGCCAGGGTTGTGCGCAGGGACGCCGGGGTCTAGTACTTGGCACAGGGGTCCCCCAAGAGCGCAGGGGCTGCCGGGATTTCACGGGGTAACACCGGGGTCTTGTACATGGCACAGGGTCCGCCCAGCGGACACAGGGGATGCACAGGTGGCACAGGGACTGCCGGGTTTGCACGCGGGGATGCTGCGGTCTGGTACCTGGCGCAAGGGCTGCCAAGGTGGTGCAGGGCCTGCCGGGGTGTTTCGCCGTGATGTTGGGGTCTGGTACCTACCACAGGGACCACCCAGGTGACTCAAGGTCTTTCGAGGTTGCACGCAGGGACGCCTGGGTCTGGTAACTGGTGCAGGGCCGCCCAGGTGTCGCAGGTCCTGCTGAGGTTGCGCCCGGGAACACCGGGGTCTGGCACCTGGCGCAGCAGTAGCCCAGGGAGTGCAGGGACTGCCGAGATGGCTCGCAGTAATGCCGGTGTCTGGTACCTGGCGCAGGGGCCACCCACGTGACACAGTTGCAGCCCAGGTGGCAAAGGGGTGCCTGTGTTGCGCACTTGGACGCCGGGGTCTCGTACCGGGTGCAGAGGCCGCCCAGGTGTCTCAGGGTCTGCTGGGGTGGCGTGCGTATAAGCTGGTGTATAGTACAGGGTGCAGGAGGCGCCCAGGTGGCGCAGGGGCAGCCGATGTGATGCAGAGGCCGCCCAGGTGGTACAGGGAATTCTGGGGTGGCGCGCGGGGATGCCGGGGTCTCGTACATGGCGCAGAGACCGACCAGGTGTCGCAGGGGCCGCCCAGGTGTCGCAAGGCTGCCGGGGTTGCGCGCGGTGATGCCGTGTTCTGGTACCTAGCACAGGGGCACCCCAGGTGGCTCAAGGACTTTCGGGATTGCATGCGGGGATGCTGGGGTTTGGTACATGGTGCAGGGGCTGCCCAGGTTTTGCAGGGGCTGTCGGGGTTGCGTGCGGCGACGCCGGGGTCTGGTACCTGGCGCAGGGGTTGCCCAAGGAGCACAGGGGCTGCCGGTTTTGTGCGCGGTAACACCGGGGTGTTGTTCCTGTCACAGGGGCCTCCCAAGGAACGCAAAGGACGCCCAAGTGGCACAGGGTTTGCCGGGTTTGCGCACGATGATGCCGGGGTCTGGTTCCTGGCGCAGGGGCAGCCTAGGTGGTGCAGTAACTGCCGGGTTTGCAAGCGGTGACGCCGGGGTCTATTACATGGCCTAGGGGCTGCCCAGGTTGTGCAGGGGCCGCCCATGTGACGCAGGTGCCGCCCTAGTGGCACAGGGGCTGCTTCGATTTTTCTCAGGCATGCAGGGGTCTGGTATTTGGCACCGGGGGCGCCCAGGTGGCGAGGGGCTGCCGGGGTTGCGACCAGAAATGCTGGGGTCTGGTACTTGGCACAGGGGGCACCCAGGTGACGCAGGTGCAGCCCAGGTGGCGCACGGGCTGCCGGGGTGGCGCGCGTGGATGCCAGGGTTTGGTACATGGTGCAGGGGCCGACCAGGTGGCGCAGGGGCTGCCGGGCTGGCGTGAGGAGACGCCGGGGTCTGGTACCTGGCGCAGGAACCGCACAGGTGGCACAGGGGCCGCCCATGTAATGCAGTGGCCATCCAGGAGGCACAGGGATTTCTGGGGTGGCTCGCAGGGATGCCGGGGTCTGGTAATTGGCACAGGGGCCATCCAGGAGGTGCAGGGGCTGCAGGGGTTGCGCATGTGGACACCCTGGTCTGGTATCTAGCACAGAGAGCCCCAAGCGGCTCAAGGATTTTCGGGTTTGCAAGCGGGGACGCCAGTGTCTGGTACATGGTTCAGGGGCCGCCCTGGTGTCGCATAGCCTGCCAGGGTTGCACTCGGGGATGCCGGGGTCAGGTATCTGGCACAGGGGTCACCCAGGTGGCACAGAAACTGCCATTATTGTGGGCGAGGACGCCTGGGTCTGGTACCTAGCGCAGGGGACTCCAGGTGGCATAAGGAATTCTGCAGTTGCGCGCGAGGATTTCGGGGTCTGGTACCTGGCGCAGGGGCCGCCCAGGTGATGCAGTGACTACCGGGGAGGCGAGCGGGGACGGCGGGGTCTGATACCTGTGAAGGGGCCGTCCAGTTGGCAGGGGCTGCCGGGGTTGCGCGTGGGGAGGCCGGGGTTTGGTACCTGGCGCAGCGGTCGCCAAAGGAGCGCAGGGGCTGCGGGGGTTGTGCTTGGTAACACCTGGGTCTTGTACCTGGCGCAGGGAATCCCCAGGGGACGAAGTGGCCACTAAGGAGGCACAAGGACTGCTGGGGCGGCACGCGGGGATACCGATGTTTGACCCCTTGCACAGAGGCCTCCCAGGAGACCCGGGACTGCCGGGGTTGCTTGCGGGACACCATGGTCTTTTATCTGGCGCAGGGGACGCACAGGAGGCCCAGAGTATGCGGGGGTTGTGCGCAGGGAAGCCGTTGTCTGGTACCTGGCGCTGGGGCCGCCTAGGTGGTCTAGGGGCCGCCCATGTGATGCATGGGCGGCCCAGGTGGCGCAGGGGCTGCTGCGGTATCGCGCAGTCATGCCGAGTCTGGTACTTGGCACAGGGGGCGACCAGGTGGCGAGGGGCTGCCGGGGATGCGTTTGTGGACGCCGGGGTCTGGTACCTGGCGCATGGGTCGCCCAGGGAGCACAGGGATTGCCGAGGTGGCGCGCGGTAATGCCGGTGTCTGGTACCTGGCGCAGGTGCCGACCAGGTGATGCAGGTGCAGCCCAGGTGGCACATGGGTGCCGGGGTTGCTCACGTGGATGTCTGGGTCTCATACCGGGTGCAGACACCACCCAGGTGACTCAGGGGCTGCTGGGGTGGCACGGGTAAACGCTGGGGTCTGGTACATGGTGCAGGGTCTGCCCAGGTGGCGCAGGGACTACCGGCGTGGGGGGAGGAGACGCCGGGGTCTGGTACCTGGCGCAGGAGCCACCCATTGGCACCGGGGCCTCCCATGTGATGCAGAGGCTGCCCAGGTGGCACAGGGATTTCTGGGGTTGCGTGCGGGGATGCCGGGGTCTGGAACTTGGCACAGGGGCCGCCAAGGAGGTGCAGGGCCTGCCGGGGTTACGTACGTAGACTCCGGGGTCTGGTACCTAGCACAGGGTCCCCCCAGGGTGCTCAAGGACTTTCGGGGTTGCACGCGGGGATGCCGGTGTCTGATACATCCTTCAGGGGCCCCCCAGTGGCGTAGGAGCTGCCAGGGTTGCACGCTGGGACGCTGCAGTCAGGTACCTGGCGCAGGGGTCACCCAGACAGCGCTGGAACTGCCGGGGTTGAGCGCGAGGACGCCGGGGTCAGGTACCTGGTGCAGGGGTCCCCTAGGTGGCACAAGGACTTCCGGGGTTGCACCGGGGATGCCTGGGTCTGCTACCTAGCGCAGGGGCCACCCAGGTGTCGCAGGTCCTGTGGGGTGGCTCGCAGTGAGGCCGTGGTCTGGTACCTAGCACAGGGGCGCTCCAGGTGGCTCAAGGACTGTCAGGGTTGCACGCGGGGATGCCGGGATCAGGTAACTGGCACAGGGGTTGTGCAGGTTGCGCAGGAAATGCCATTGTTGTTCGCGTGGATGTCGGGGTCTGGTACTTAGTGAAGTGGACCCCAGGTGGCGCAAGGACTTCCGGGGTTGCCCGCAAGGACGCTGTGGTCTGGTACCTGGAGAAGGGCAGCCCAGGTGGCGCAGTGTCAGCCAGGGTGGCGTGTGGGGATGGCGGGGTCTGGTACCTGGCGAAGGGGCAGCCCAGTTGGCAGGGGCTGCCGGGGTTGCATGCGGTAACACCGGGATCTTGTACCTGGCGCAGTGACTGGCCAGGGGACGCAGTGGAAGCCCAGGTGGCACAGTGGCTGCCGGGTTTGCGTGCGGGGATGCCGGGGTCTGGTATCTGGCACAGGGAGGGGCCCACCAGGTGGCGCAGGAACTGCCGGGGAGGGTCGCGGTGATGCCGGAGTCTGGGACCTAGCACAGGGGCCCACCAGGTGGCTCAAGGACTTTCAGGGTTGCACGCGGGGACGCCGGGGTCTGGTATCTGGTGCAGGGGCTCACCAGGTGGCGCAGGAACTGCCGGAGTTGCACACGGTGATGCCGGGGTCTAATACCTGTCGCAGGGGCTTCCCAGGTGGTGCAGGGGCCGCCCATGTGATGCAGGTACCTGACCACGGCGTCCTCGCGCGGAACCCCGGCAGTTCCTTCGCCACCTGGGCGACCCCTGCGCCAGGGTTCTGACCCCGGCATTTCTGCGCGCAACCCCAGCAGCCCCTGCGCCACCTGGGTGGCCCCTGCACCATATAACACACCCCAGCGTCCCCGCGTGCAACCCCGAAAGTCCTTGAGCCACCTGGGGGTCATCTGTGCTAGGTACCAGACCCGGTGTCACCGCGTGCAACCCGGCAGTTCCTGCGAATCTTGGTGGGCCCCTGCATCCCCGCGTGCAACCCCGGATGTCCTTGCGCCAACTGGGGTACACCAGCGCCAAAGAACTGTTCCCGGTGTCCCCGCGCGCCACCCCAGCAGTCCCTTCACTCCCTGGGCGACTACTGCGCCATATTCCAGACCCCGGCGTCCACGTAGGCAACCCCGGCAGCCCCTCGCCACCTAGGCGTCCGCAGTACCAAGTACCGGACCCTGGCATGGCTGCGAGCAACCGCAGCAGCCCCTAAGCCACGTGGGTGGCCCCTGCATCACATGGGCGGCCCCTGCACCTCCTGGGCAGCTGCAGCGCCAGGTATCAGACCCCGGCGCCACTGCGTGCAACGCGGCAGTTACTGCGCCACCTGGGCGGTACCTGCGCCAGGTACTAGACCCCGGCATCATCACACGAATACCCGGCAGCTTTTGTGCCACCTTGGCGTCCCCTGCTTCCCCTGTGCGGCCCCTACGACAATTACAAGACCCCGTTGTTACCGCGCGCAACCCTGGCAGCCCCTGCGGTCCTTGTGCGACGCCTGTGCCAGGTACCAGACCCCGGCCTCCTCGCACGCAACTCCTGCAATCCCTGAACCACCTGAGGGCCCCTGCGCCAGGTAACTGATCCCGGCGTCTCCGCGCGCAACCCCGGCAGCCCCTGCGCCACCCTGGCAGACCCTTCACCATGTACCACACCCCAGCATTCCCGCGTACAACCCCGAAAGTCCTTGAGCCACATGCGTGGCCCCTGTGCTAGGTACCAAATGACAGCTGACCGCGCTCAACCCCGGCAGCCTATACGACACCTGGGCGGTCCCTGCGACACCAAGGGGCCCCTGCATCATGTACGAGATCCCGGTGTCCTTGTGCGCCACCCCGGCAGCCCTGCGCAATCTGGGCGGCCCCTGCACCAAGAATAGGCCCCGGCAGCCCCACGCACTATCCTAGAAGTTCCTGCGCCACATGGGCTGCACCTGCGTTACCTGGGTGGCCCCTGCGCCAGGTACCAGACCCCGCCGTCCCCGCGCGCAACCCTGGCAGGCTATGCGACACCTGGGCAGACCCTGCACCAGATACCAGACCCCAGCATCCCCTTGTGCAACCCCGAAATCCTTGAGCCACCTGGGGGCTCCTGTGCTAGGGAAGAGACCCCTGCGTAACCATGAGCCACCCCGGCAATCCCTGCAACACCTGGGTGGCCCCTGCGCTAGGTACCAGACCCTGGCGTTCCCGCGTGCAAAACCGGAAATCCTTGTGCCACCTGGGGGACCCCTGCACCCGGTAACTGACCCCGGCGTCCTCGCATGGAACCCCGGCAGATCCTTCGCCACCTGGGCGAACCCTGCGCCAGGGATCTGACCCCGGCGTTTCCCGCGCAACCCCGGCAGCCCCTGTGCCACCTGGGCGGCCCCTGCACCATATAACACCCCAGCGTCCCCGCGAGCAACCCCGAAATTCCTTGATCCACCTGGGGGGCATCTGTGCTAGGTACCAGACCCGGCGTCACCGCGTGCAACCCCGGATGTCCTTGCGCCACCTGGGGGACCCCTGCGCCAGAGAGCTGACACCGGCGTCCCTGCGAGCAACCCTAGCAGACCTGGGTGGCACCTGCACGATGTACCAAACCCCAGCATCCCCGCGTGCAACCTCGAAAGTCCATGAGCCACCTGGGGGGCCCCTGTGCTAGGTACCAGATCCCTGCATAACCGTGAGCCGCCCCAGCATGTCCTGCGACAACTGGAGTGCCCCTGCGCTAGATACCAGACCCCGGCGTCCCCGCGTGCAACCCCAGAAGTCTTGCGCCACCTGGGGAACCCCTGCGCCAGGTACCTAACCCCGCATTCTTGGGAGCAAGTCTGGCAGTTCCTGTGCCACCTGGGTGACCCCTGCACCATGCACCACACCCCAGCGTCCCTGCGTGCAACCCCGAAAGTCCTTGAGCCACCTGGGGGGCCCCTGTGCTAGTTACCAGAAACCGGCGTCACCGCATGCAACCCCGCAGGCTTGTGACACCGGGTCGGCCCCTGCGATACCTGGGTGACCCCTGACATTATACGAGACCCCGGCGTCCACGTTTGCAACCCCAGCAGCCCCTGCGCCTCCTGGGCGGCCCCTGCGCCAAGTAACAGACTCCGGCGTCCCCGCGTGCAACTCCGGCAGGCCCTGCATCACCTGGGTGGACCCTGTGCTAGATACCAACCCCAGCGTCCTGTGTGCAACACCGAAAGTCCTTGAGCCACCTGGGTGCCCCAGTGCTAGGTACCAGGCCCCAGCGTCACCGCAAACCTCCCCGAGTGGCCCTGCACTACTTGGGCTGCCCCTGCGCCAGATACCAGACCCCGGTGTCCCCGCGTGCCACCCCAGCAGTCCATGCGCCTCCTTGGCGACCCCTGCCAGGTACTAGACCCCGGCATCTCTGCGCGCAAACCCGGTAGCCCCTGTGCCACCTGGCCTTCATGTGCGTCCCCTGGGAGGCTCCTGCGCCAGGTACAAGACTCCAGTGTTATGGCACGCAACCCCGTCAACCCCTGAGCCACCTTGGCAGCTTCTGCACCCGGTACGATACCCCGGCGTAAAAGTGCGCAACTCTGACACTCCTGCACCACCTGAGCTGCATTTGTGTCACCCGGGTGACCCCTGTGCCATGTACCAGAAGCCATCGTTACCTCGCGCCACCCCGGCAGTCCCTGCACTCCCTGGGCGACCCCTGCGCCAGGTTACAGACACCGGCGTCCTAGTATGCAACCCCGGCAGCACCTCGCCACCTGGGCGCCCCCAGTACCAAGTACCGGACCCCGGCATGCCTGCAAGCAGCCGCAGCAGCCCCAACGCCACGTGGGCAGCCCCTGCACTCCCTGGGCGACCCCTACGTCAGGTACCAGACCCCGGCATAGCTGCGCGCAACCACAGCAGCCCCTGCACCACCTGGGCGGCCCCTTCATCAGAAGGGTGACTACTGCACCAATTGGGCGGCGCCTGCGCCAGGTACCTGAACCTGGCGTTCTCGCGTGCAACCCCGGCAGTTTCTGTGCCACCTGGGCCACCCCTGCACCATGTACCACACCCCAGCATTCCCACGTGCAACCCCGAAAGTCCTTCAGCCACCTTGAAGGCCCCTGTGCTAGGTACCAGACACAGGTGTCACCGCGCGCAACCCCGGGAACCCCTGCGCCACTTGTGCGGCCCCTGCACCAGATGCCAGACCCTAGCGTCCCCGCGCGCCACCCTGGCAGTCCCTGCTCTCCCTGGGCGACCCCTGCACCAGGTACCAGACCCCTGCGTCCCTGCGTGCAACGCCGGCAGTACCTGCGTCAAATGGGCGGCCTCTACACTAGGGGTCAGACCCCGGTTTCCCCACATGCCACCTGGCAGTCCCTGCGCCATCTTGGCAGCACCTGCGCCAGGTACCAGTCCCCGGCATCCCCGCAAGCAAACCTGGCCATGTACGTGACACCTGCGTCCACGTGCGTAACACCGGCAGCCCCTCCGAATCCTGGGCAGCCCCGGCGCCAAGTACCAGAGCCCGGCATCCCTGCACGCCATCCCAGAATTCCTTGTGCAACCTGGGCGGCCCCTCCTTTACATGGGCGGCCCCTGTGCCAACTGGGCGGCTCCTGCACCATGTACCTGACCCCAGCGTCCACGGGTGTCACTCCAGAGGCCCTGAGCCACCTGGGCGGCCTCTGCACCCGGACGAGACCCCAGCATCCAAGTGCGCAACCTTGGCTACCGTGCACCACCTGGGCTGCATCTGCGTCACGTTGGTGTCCCTTGCACCAGGTACCAGACTCCGGCATCACCGCGAGCAAACCAGGCAGCTCCTGTGACACCTGGACGATGCTTGCGTCCCCTGGGTGGCTCCTGCACCAGGTACAAGACCCCGGTTTTACCGCGTGCAACCCCGGCAGCCCCTGTGCTTCTTTGGTGACCCCTGTGCCAGGTACCAGACCCGCAGTCCCCACGCGCAACCCCAGCAGCCCCTGCTATCTGGGCTGACCCTTCGCCAGGTACCAGACACCGCCCTTCACGCGCGCCACCCCAGCAGTCACTGCGCCACCAGGGCGGTACCTGTGCAAGATACCAGACCCCGGCGTCCTCGCGCGCAACCTGTAAGTCCTTGCGCCACCTGGGGGCCCCCTGCGCTAGGTACCAGCCCCGGCGTCCTCGCGCACAACCATGGCAGTTCCTGCGCCACCTGAGCGACCCCTGCGTCAAGTACCTGACCCCGGCGTCCACACGTGCAACCCCGAAAGTCATTGAGCCACCTGGGGGGCCCTGTGCTAGGTACCAGACCCCGGCTTCACCGCGAAACATTCCGGCAGGCCCTGCACCACCTGGGTGGGCCCTGCGCCAGTACAAGACCCCGGCGTCCACGCGTGCAACCTTCGCAGTCCCTCCGCCACCTTGGCGGCCTCTGCGCAAGGGGTTAGTCCCCGGTGGCCCCGTGTGCCACCCCAGCAGTCCCTTCACCACCTTTTCGGCCCCTGCGCTAGGTACCAGACCCCGGCATCCCCTCGCGCAAACCCTGAAGCCCCTGTACCACCTAGGCGTCCCTTGCGTCCCCTGGGCGGCCCCTGCACCAGGTACAAGACCCCGGTGTTACCGCGAGCAAACCCGACATCCCCTTCGCACCTTGGGCGACCCCTGTGCCAGGTACCAAACCCCGGCGTCCTCGCGTGCATCCCGGAAATCATTGCTCCACCTGGGGTCCCCTGCGCTAGGTACCAGACCCCGGCGTCCTTGCGCACACCAATGGCAGTTCCTGCGCCACCTGGTCGACCCCTGTGCCAGGTACCAGTCCCTGGCCCCCCGCGCGCAACCACAGCAGGCTATGCGACACCTGGGCGGCCCCTGCGTCAGGTACTAGATCCTGGTGTCCTCGCGCGCAACCCCGGCAGTTCCTGCACCTCCTGGGCGATGCCTGCGCCAGTGACATGACCTCGGCATCCCCGCGCTCAACCTCGGCAGGGCCTGTGACACCTGGGCGGTCTCTGCGCCAGATACCAGTACCCGGCGTCCCCGCGTGCAACTCCGAAAATCCTTGAGCCACCTGGGGGGTCCCTGTGCTAGGTACCAGACCCCGGCGTCACGGCGAACCACGACGGCAGACCCTGTGCGACCTGGGCGGCCCCTGCACCAGATACCAGACGCCGGTGTTACTGCGCGAAACCCCGGCAGTCCCTGCGTTCCCTGGGTGACCCTTGCACCAGGGACCAGACCCCAGCGTCCACGTACGCAACCCCAGCAGCCCCTAGCCACCTGGGCGCCCTCGGTGCCAAGAACCAGACCCCGGCATGCCTGAGAGCAACCGCAGCAGCCCCTGCGCCACCTGGGTGGCCCCTGCGTTACAGGGATGGCCCCTGCCCTACCAGGGCGGTCCCTGTGCCATATATCAGACCCCAGCATCACCACGTTCAACCCTGGCATATACTGCGCCACCTGGGCGGCCCCTGCGCCAGGTACCAGACCCTGGCATCATCGCACGCAAACCCGACAGCCCATGTGCCACCTGGCGTCCCCTGCGTCCCCTGAGTGGCCCCTGCGACTGGGACAAGACCCCGGTGTTAACGCGCGCAACTCCAGCAGCACCTGCACTCCTTGGGCGATGCCTGCGCCAGGTACCAGACCCCAGCGTCCACGTACACAACCCCGGCAGCCCCTCACCACCTGGATGCCCCCTTTGTCAAGTACCAGACTCCGGCATAACTGCAGGCAATCGCAGCAGCCCCTGCGCCACCTGGTCGGCACCTGCATCACATGGGCTGCCCCTGCACCACCTGGGCAGCCCCTGTGCCAGGTTTCACACCCTGGCGTCCCTGTGCGCAACCCCAGCAACCCCTACGCCACCTGATCAGTCTCTGTGCCAGACCAGACCCCGGCGTACTCGCTCGCTACCCCGGAAGTTCCTGCGCCACCAGGGCGGCCTCAGCGCTAGGGGTCAGACCACGGTGTCCCCACGTGCCACCCCAGCAGTACCTGCGCCACCTTGGCGACCCCTGTGACCCCTGGGTGGCCCCTGCGCCAGTAACAAGACTCCGGTCTTACCGCGTGCAACCCCGGCAGCCCCTGAATTCCTTGGGCGATGCCGGCATCCCTTTACGAAACTCCAGCATCCTCTGAGACATATGGGCGGCCCTTGCGTCACCTGGGCGGCCTCTGCACCAGGTAGCAGAAGCTCGCGTTACCACGCGCCTACCCGGCAGTCCCTGCGCTCCTTGGGTGACCCCTGTGCCAGGTAGCAGACCCCAGCATCCACACGTGCAACCCCGGCAGCCCCTGAATTCCTTGGGCTATGCTGGCATCCCTTTGCACAACTCCAGCATTCTCTGACACATATGGGCGGCACTTGCGTCACCTGGACGGCCTCTGAGCCAGGTAGCAGAAGCTCGTGTTACCACGCGCCAACCCGGCAGTCCCTGCATTCCTTGGCCGACCCCTGTGCCAGGTACCAGACCCCGGTGTCCACGCGTGCAACCCCGGCAGCCCCTTGCAACTGGGCTGGGCCTTCGCCAGGTACCAGACCTTGTTGTCTCCGCGTGCCACCCCATCAGTTACTGCGCCACCTGGGCTGTCCCTGCGCCTGGTACCAGATCCTGGCATCCTCGTTCGCAATCCCCGGGAGTCCTTGCGCCACCTGGGGGCCCCTTGCACTAGATACCAGACCCCGGCATCCTTGCGCACAACCACAGCAGTTCCTGATCCACCTGGGCGACCCCTGCGCCAGATACCAGACCCCAGCGTCCCCGCGAGCAACCCAGAAAGTCCTTGAGCCACCAGGGGGCCCCTGTGCTAGGTACCAGACCCCAGCGTCACCGCGATATACCCCGGCAGCCCCTGCCTCCTGGGGGGCCCCTGTGCTACATACCAGACTCCAGCATCACTGTGCGCAACCCTGGCAGCCTCTGCGACACCTGGGCAGCCCCTGCGACACCTGGGCAGCCCCTGACAATATACGAGACCCCGGCAGCCATGTGCACAACCCCGGCAGCCGGTGCGCCTCCTGGGCGGACCCTGTGCCAAGTACCAGACCCCGGCGTCCCCGCGCACCACCCCAGCAGCGCCTGAGCCACCTTGGCAGCCTTTGCACCCGGTACGAGACCCCGGCGTTCAAGTGCGCAACCCCGGCAACCCTGCGCCACCTGGGCTGCACCTGCATCACCTGGGCGGCCCCTTCGCCAAGTACCAGACGTCGGTGTCTCTGGGCCACCTGTGCGGCCCCTGCACCTTATGCCAGACCCCAGCGTACCCTGCGCGCCTCCCCAGCAGTCCCTGCGCTTCGTAGGCTACCCCTGCGCTAGGTACCAGATGCCGACGTCCACATAGGTAACCCCTGTGCCAAGTACCTGACCCCGGCATGCCTGTGTGCATCCGCAGCAACCCCTGCGTCACCTGGGCCGCGCCTGCTTCACATGGGCGGCCCTTGCACCACGTGGGCAGCCCCTTCGCCAGGTATCACACCCCGGCATGCCTGCGCACAACCCCAGCAACCCCTGCGTCACCTGGGCGGCCGCTGCACCAGGTACGAGACCCCGGCATCCAAGTGCGCAACCTCGGTACCCCTGCACCACCTGGGCTGCACCTGCGTCACCTGGGCAGCCCTTGTGCCAGGTAGCAGGCACCGGCGTTACCGCGTGCCACCCCGGCAGTCCCTGCGCTTCTTCGGCGCCCCCCCTGCCATGTACCAGACCCCGGCATGCCTGAGAGCAACCGCAGCAGCTCCTGCACCACCTGGGCAGCCCCTGCATCACCTGGGCGGCCCCTGCGCCAGGTACCAGACGCTGGCGTTACCGCGCGCCACCCCGGCAGTACGTGCGCTCTCTGGGCGACCCCTGAGCCAGGTGCCAGACCCTGGTGTCCACGTACACAACCCCAGCAGCCCCTCACCACCTGGGCAGCTCCGGTGCCAAGTACCAGACCCCGATATGCCTGAGAGCAAACGCAGCAGCCCCTGCACCAGCGGGGCTGCCCCTGCGTCACATGGGAGGCCCATGCACCACCGGGGTGGCCCCTGTGTCAGGTATCACACCCCGAAATCACAGCGTGCAACCCCGGGAGTTACTGCGCCACCTGGGCGGCCCCTGCGCCAGGAACCAGAACCCGGCATCATCGCGCGCAAACCCGGCAGGCCCTGTGCCACCTGGGCATCCCCTGAGTCCCCTGGGTGGCCCCTGAACCAGGTACCAGGCCCCGGCGTTCTAGCGCACAACCCTGGATGTCACTGCACCACCTGGGGTCCCCTGCCCCAAGTACCTGACCCCCGCATTCCCGCGAGCAACCCCGGCAGCCCCTTCGCCACCTGGGCCGCCCCTGACCATGTACCACACCTCAGCATCCCCACGTGCAACACCGAAAATCCTTGAGCCACTTGCGTGGCCCCTGTGCTAGGTACCAGACACCGGCGTCACCGCGCGCAACCCCGGCAGCCTCTTCGACACCTGGAATGCCCCTGCAACACCTAGGCGGCACCTGAGATATGTATGAGACTCAAGCATCCACGTGCGCAACCCCAGCAGCCCCTGCGCCTCCTGGGCGGCCCCTCGCCAAGTACCAGACCCCGGCTTCCCCGTGTGCCACCTCAGAAGTCTATGTGCGACATAGGGGGCCTCTGCATCACATTAGCGGCCCCTGCGCCACCTGTGTGGCTCCTGTGCCAGATACCAGACCCCGGCGTCCCCGCGCGCCATCCCAGAAGTCCCTGTGTCACCTGGACGGCCTCTGAATCACATGGGCGGCCCCTGCACCACCTAGGCGGCTCCTGCACCATATACCAGACCCCAGCGTCCACGCGCGCCACTCCAGAGGCCTTGAGCAACCTGGGAGGCCTCTGCACCCGGTACAAGACCCCAGCATCCAAGTGCACAACCCCGGCCCTCCTACACCACCTGGGCTGCACCTGCGTCACATGGGCAGCCCCTGCGTCAAGTACCAGACGCCGCCGTTACCGCGCGCCAACCCACCAGCCCCTCGCCACTTGGGCCCCCTGTGCCAAGGACCAGACCCGGCATACCTGCGCACAACCGCAGCAACCCCTGCGCCACCTGGGCGGCCCCTGCACTAGAAGGGCGTCTCCTGCACCACCTGCGCGGCCTCTGTTCCAGGTATCAGACCCTGGCGTCACCGCGTGCAACCCCAGCAGTTCCTGCGCCACTTGGGAGTCCCCTGCGCCAGATATCATCCCCGGCATCATCACACGCAAACCTGGAAGCCCCTGTGCCATCTGGGCGACCCCTGAGCCAGGGACCTGACCCCGGCATCATCGCACAAATACCCGGCAGCCCCAGTGATACCTAGGCATCCAATGCGTCCCCTGGGCGGCCCCTTAGACAGGTACAACACCCCGGTGTTACCGCACACAACCCCAGCAGCCCCTGCGCTCCTTGGGCTACACCTGTGCCATGTACCAGGCCCCGGCGTCCTCGCGCGAAACCCCGGATGTCACTGCACCACCTGGGTTCCCCTGCGCCAGGTACCTGACCCCTGCGTCCCAGCGAGCAACCCCGGCAGCCCCTGCGCCTCCTGGGTGGCCCCTGCGCCAATTACCACACCCCGGCGTCCCTGCGCGCCACCCCAGCAGCCCCTGAGACACCTGGGCGGCCTCTGCACCCGGTACGAGACCCAGGAGTTCAAGTGCGCAACCCAGGCACCCATGCACCATCTGGGCTGCACCTGTGTCACCTGGGCGGCCCCTACGCCAAGTCCCAGATCCCGGCGTCCTCGCGCGCAACTCCAGAATTCCTTGCGCCACCTGGGGTCCCCTGCAATAGGTACCAGACCCCAGCGTCCTCCCGCACAACAATGGCAGTTCATGCGCCAACTGGGCTGCCCCTTCGCCAGGTACCAGACCCCGCCGTCCCCGCGTGCAACGGCGGAAGTCCTTGCGCCACCTGGTCGGCCCCTGCGCCAGATACCAGACCCCGGCGTCCCCACATTCAACCCCGAAAGTCCTTGAGCCACCAGGGGGACCCTGTGCTAGGTACCAGACCACGGCGTCACTGCGAAACACCCCGGCAGGCCCTGTGCCACCTAGGCTGCCCCTACACCAGGTACCAGACCCGGGGTCCCCGTCAGGCTATGTGACACCTGGGCGGCCCCTGCCCCATGTACAAGACATCAGCATCCATGTGTGCAACCCCTGCTGCCCCTGCACCTCCTGGGCGACCCCTGCGCCAAGTACCAGACCCCGGCATTCCCGCGCGCCACCCAAGAAGTCCCTGAGCCACCTGGGCAGCCTCTGCACCCGGTACAAGACCCCGACTCCCAATTCTGCAATCCCAGCACCCTGCGACACCTGGGCAGCCCCTGCACCATGTACCACACCCTAGCGTCCCCGCGTGCAACCCCGAAAGTCCTTGAGCCGCCTGGGTGGCCCCTGCAACAGATACCAGACCCCGGCGTCCCTGCGCGAAACCCCGGCAGTCCCTGCACCACCTAGGCGGCCTCTGAGCTAGGGGTAAGACCCCGTGTCCCCGCGTGCCACCCCAGCATTCCCTCCGCCATCTTGGCGTCCCCTGCGTCCCCTGGCGGCCCGTGCGCCAGGTACAAGACCCCGGTGTTACCGCGCGCAACACAGGCAGCTCCTGCACTCCTTGGGTGACTTCTGCACTAAGTAACACACCCCGGTAGCCTCTGCGACATCTGGGTGGCCCCTCTGTCACCTGGGCGGCCCCTGGGCCAGGTAGCAGACCCCAATTGCGCAACCCTGGCTCTCCTGACCCACATGGGCTGCACCTGCGTCCCCTGGGCGGCCCCTGCGCCAGTTACCAGACACCGGCATCATCGCGTGCAACCCCGGCAGGCCATGCACTGCCTGGGCTGCCCCGACTCCAGGTACCAGACCCCGGCATCCCCGAGCGCAAACCTGGCAGCCCCTGTGCCACCTGTACATCCCCTGCATCCCTTGGGCGGCCCCTGTGCCAGGTAAAAGACCCCGGTGTTACCGCATGAAACCCAGGCAGCCCCTGCACTTATTGGGCATCTCCTGTGCCAAATATCAGAGCCCGGAGTCCCCGCATGCAACCCCGGTAGCCTCTGCGACACATGGGTGGCCCCTGAGTCACCTGGGCGGCCCCGGCACCAGGTGCCAGACCCCGGCGTCACCGCGAGCCTCCCTGGAAGGTCCTGCGACACCTTGGCGGCCCCTGCACCATGTATGAGACCCTGGCGTCCTGGCGCACCACCCCAGTATTCCCTGTGCCACCTGGGTGGCCTCTGCATCACATGGGCAGCCCCTGCACCACCTGGGGGGCTCCTGCACCATGTACCAGAACCCGGAGTCCCTGTGCACAACCCCGGCAACCCCTGCGCCACCTGGGCGGCCCCTGCATCAGAAGGGTAGCTCCTGCACCACCTGGGCGGCCCCTGCGCCATGTATCAGACCCCGGCGTCACAGCGTGCAACCCCGGCAGTTCCTGCGCCACTTGGGCGGCCCCTGAGCCAGGTATCAGACCCTGGCATCATCGCGAGCAAACCCGGCAGCCCTTGTGTCACCTTCTCGTCACCTAAGTCCCCTGGGCGGCCCCTGCGACAGGTACAAGCCCCCGGTGTTACCGCGCGCAACCCTGGCAGCCCGTGCGCTCCTTGGCCGACGCCTGTGCCAGGTACCAGATCCTGGTGTCCGCGCGCAACCCAGGCAGCCTCTGCCAACTGGGCTGCCACTTCTCCAGGTACCAGACCTCGCGGTCCGCGCATACAACTGTGGAAGTGCTTGCGCCACCTGGGGAACTCCTGCGCCAGGTACCTGAACCCGGCGTCCTTGCGCACAACTCCAGCAGTTCCAGCACCACCTGGGCGACCAATGCATCACATTCCACACCCCAGCGTCCCTGCGTGCAATCCCCGAAAGTCCTTGAGCCACCTGGGGGGACCCTGTGCTAGGTACCAGACCCCGGCGTCACCGCGTGCAACCCCGGCAGTCTCTGCGACACCTGGGCGGCCCCTGCACCATGTACGAGACCCCGGAGTCCACGTGCGCAACCCCCGCAACCCCTGCGCCTCCAGGGAGGCCCCTGAGCCAAGGACCAATCCCGCCATCCTGGCACGGCACCCCAGCAGTCCCTGAGCCACCTGGGCGGCGTCTGCACTCGGTTACGAGACCCCGGCGTCCAAGTGAGCAACCCCGGCACCCCTGCAGTACCTGGGCTGCACCTGCGTCACCTGGGCGGCACCTGCGCCAGGTACCAGACCCTGGCATCCCCACGCGCCACCTCAGAAGTCCCTGTCCTACCTGGGCGGTCTTTGCATCACATGGGCAGCCCCTGGGCCACTTGGTCGGCCCCCGAACCATGTACCAGACCCCGGGGTCCCTGCACACAAACCCAGCAACCCCTGCGTCACTTCGGCAGCCCCTGCGCCAGATGCAAGGCTCCGGCGTTCACGTATGCAACCCAGGCAGCCCCTCGCCACCTGGGTGCCCCCTGTGTCAAGTACCAAACCGCAGCATACCTGAGCGCAACCGCAACAGCGGCGTCCCTGCGCCAGGTACCAGACCCCGGCGTCCCCGCGCAAAACCCCGGCACACCCTTGTAACAGGGCTGCCGTTTCGCCAGTTACCAGACCCCGCCGTCCCTGCGCACCACCCCAGCAATCACTGCGCCACATAGGCGGTCCCTGTGCCAGGTACAACACCCAGGCGTCCTCGCGCGCAACCCCAGAAGTCCTTGCGCCACCTGGGGGCCCCCTGCACTAGGTATTAGATGCCGGCGTCCTCGCACACAACCACGGCAGTTCCTATGCCACCTGGGCGACCCCTACGCCAGATACCAGACCCCGGTGTCCCCGCATGCAACTCCGAAAGTTGTTGAGCCACCAGGGGGCCCCTGTGCTAGATACCAGACCCCAGCGTCACCGCAAAACACCAGGCAGCCCCTGCGCTCCTTGGGCGACTCCTGCGCTAGGTACCAGTCCTTGCGCCACCTGGGCGGCTCCTGCACCATGTACCAGACACCAAGGTCCACGCACACCACCCCGGCACCCCTGCGCCACCTGGGCTGCACCTGCGTCACCTGAGTGCCCCCGATGCCAAGTACCAGACCCCGGCATGCCTGCGTGCAACCCCGGTAGCCTCTGAGACACCTGGGCGGCCCCTGCATCACCTGAACGTCCCCTGTGCCAGGTACAAGACCCCGGCGTCACCGCAAGCCACCCTGGAAGGACCTGCGAAACCTTGGCGGCCCCTGCCCCATGTTCGAGACCCCGGCATCCACATGGGAAACTCCTGATGTCCCTGCACCTTCTGGGCGGCCCCTGCACCAGGCACCAGACCCCGATGTCCCCGCTCAATGCTGGCAGTTCCAGTGCCACCTGGGCGACCCCTGAGCCAGGTACCTGACTCCTGCGTCTCCGCGTGCAATCCCGGTAGCCCCTGCGAAACTGGGTGTGCCCTGAAACATGTACCAGAACCCGGTGTCCGCGCGTGCAACCCCGAAAGTCCTTTAGCCCCTGGGGGTCCCTTGCTAAGTAGCAGACCCCAGCGTCCACATGCGCAACCCCGGCAGCCCCTTCACCTCGCGGCCCCTGCGCCAAGTACCAGACACCAGCGGCTTCGCGCGCCACCCCAGATGTCCCTGTGCCACCTAGGCGGCCTCTGCATCACATGGGCGGTCCCTGCACCAACTGGGCGGCTCCTGCGCCACATACCAGACCCCGGCGTCCCCGTGTGCAACCCCGAAAGTCCTTGAGCCACCTGGGGGGCTCCTGTGCTAGGTACAAGACCCCGGTGTTAACGCGCGGACCCCAGGCAGCCCCTGCGCTCCTTGGGCGACCCCTGTGCCAAGTACCAGTCCCCGAGTGCCTGCACGCAAACCCGGTAGCCTCTGCGACACCTGGGTGGCCTATGCGTCACCTGGGCTACCCCTGTGCCGGATACCAGACCACAATTGCGCAACCCCGGCCCCCCTGAACCACATGGGATGCACCTGTGTCACCTGGACGGTCCCTGTGCCAGGTACCAGACCCCAGCATCCCCGCGTGCAACCCCGGCAGTCCCTGCACTCCTTGACCAACACCTGCGCCAGGTACCAGATCCCGGTGTCCCTGCCAACAAGGCTGCCACTTCACCAGGTACCAGACCCCGCCGTCTCCGCGTTCAACAGCGGAAGTGCTTGCGCCACCTGGGAGAACCCTGCGCCAGGTACCTGAACCCGGCGTCCTCGCGCTTAACCCTGTCAGTTCCTGCGCCACCTGGGCAACCAATGCACCACATTCCACACCACAGCGTCCCCGCGTGCAATCCCCGAAAGTCCTTGAGCCACCTGGGGTGACCCTGTGCTAGGTACCAGAACCTGGCCTCACCGCGCACAACCCCGGCAGCCTCTCTGACACCTGGGCGACCCCTGCGCCATGTACAAGACCAGGGCGTCCACGTGTGCAACCCCCGCAGCCCCTGCACCTCCTGGGCGGCCCCTGCACCAAATACCGATCCCGGCGTCCTCGCACGGCACCCCAGCAGCCCCTGAGCCACATGAGCGGCCTCTGCACTTGGTACGAGATCCCGGCGTCCAAGTGGCCAACCCCGGCACCCCTGCGGTACCTGGGCTGTACCTGCATCACCTTGATGGCACCTGCCCCAGGTACCAGACCCTGGCGTCCCCGCGCGCCACCTCAGAAGTCCCTGTGCTACCTGGGCGGCCTGTGCATCACATGGGCAGCCCCTGGGCCACCTGGGAGGCCCCCGCACCATGTACCAGACCCCGGGGTCACTGCGCACAATCCCGGCAACCCCTGCGTCACTTTGGCGGGCCCTGCACCAGATGCCAGACCCCGGCGTCCACGTATGCAACCTCGGCAGCCCCTCGCCACCTGGGCGCCCCCTGTGTCAAGTAGCAGACCCCGGCATGCCTGCGCGCAACCACAGCAGCCCCTGCGTGACCTGGGTGGCGCCTGCATCACATGGGAGGCCCCTGCACCACCTGGGCGGCCCCTGTGCCAGGTATCAGACGCCGGCGTCCCCGCGCACAACCTCAGTCATAGGGGTCAAACCCTGGTAAGCCCGCGTGCCACCCCAGCAGTCCCTGCGCCACCTTGGAGGCCCTTGCGTCCCCTGGGCGGCCCCTGCACCAGGTACAAGATCCCGGTGTTGCCGCGCGCAACCCCAGCAGCCCCTGCATTCCTTGGGCGACCGCGGCATCCCTGTGCCAGGTACCAGACCCCGGCGTCCCCGCGCAAAAACCCAGCAGCCCCTTGTAACTGGGCTGCCTTTTCGCCAGGTACCAGACCGCGCCGTCCCCGAGCGCCACCCCAGCAGTCACTGCAACCGCAGAAATCCTTGCGCCATCTGGGGGCCCCCTGAGGTAGGTATTAGTCCCCGGCGTCCTCGCGCACAACCACAGCATTCCTGTGCCACCTGGGCAACCCCTACGCCAGATACCAGACCCCAACGTCCCCGTGTGCAACTCCGAAAGTCCTTGAGCCACCACGGGGCCCCTGAGCTAGGTACCAGACCCCGTCATCACCGCAAAACACCCGAGCAGCCCCTGCCACCTGGGCAGCCCCTGTGCTCCTTGGGCGACCCGTGTGCTAGGTACCAGTCCTTGCACCACCTGGGCGGCTCCTGCACCATGTACCAGACCCCAAGGTCCTCGCGTACCACCCCAGCACCACTGCACCACCTGGGCTGCACCTGCGTCAACTGATCGCCCCCGGTGCCAAGTACCAGACCCGGGCATGCCTGCGCGCAACCCCAGTAGCCTCTGCGACACCTGGGTAGCCCCTGCGCCAGGTACAAGACCCCGGCATCACCACAAGCCACCCTGGAAGGCCCTGCGAAACCTTGGCGTCCTCTGCACCATGTTCGAGACCCCGGCGTCCACATGTGCAACCCATGATGCCCCTGCGCCTTCAGGGCGGCCCCTGCACCAGGCACCAGACCCCGATGAACTCGAGCTCAACCCCGGCAGTTCCAGCGCCACCTGGGCAACCCTTGCGCCAGGTACCTGTTTCCAGCGTCTCGGTGCGCAACCCCGGCAGCCCCTGCACCACTGGGCGTGCCCTGAACCATGTACCAGACCCCGACATCCCCGCGTGCAACCCCGAGAGTCCTTCAGCCCCTGGGGGTCCCCTTGCTAGGTACCAGACCCGGCGTCCACGTGCGCGACCCCGGTAACCCCTGCACCTCCTTGGCAGCCCCTGCGCCAAGTACCAGACACCGGGGTCTCCGCGCACCACCCCAGAAGTCCCTATAACACCTGCGTGGCCTGTGCATCACATGGGCGGCCCCTACGACAACTGGGCGGCTCCTGCGCCAGATACCAGACCCCGGCATCTCCTCGCGCAACCCCGGCAGCCTCTGATAACTGGACTGCCCCTTCGCCAGGTACCAGACCCCGCCGTCCCCGGGCGCCACCCCGGCTGTCTCTGTGTCACCTGGGTGGCCCCTGTGCCAGGTACCAGACCCCGGCATCCTCGCGCGCAACCCCGGAAGTCCTTGCGCCACCTGGGGGCCCCCTGCGCTATTTACCAGACCCCGGCGAAGTCGGGAACAACAATGGCAGTTCCTGCGCAACCTGCGCGACCCCTGCGCCAGATACCTGACTCCGGCGTCCTCGCGCGCCACGCAGGCAGTTCCTGCGCCACCTGGGCGAACACTGTACCATGTACCTGACCCCAGCATCCACACGGGCCACCCCAGCAGCCCCTGAGCCACTTGGGTGGCCTCTGCACCCGGTATGAGACCCCAGCATCCAAGTGCGCAACCCCGGCACCCATTTGCCACCTGGGCTGCAACTGTGTCACCTGAGCTGTCCCTGCACTAGGTAACAGACGCCGGTGTTACAGCGTGCCACACTGGCAGTCCCTGTGCTCCATGGGCGACCCGTGCGCCAGGTAACAGACCCCGGTGTCCACGTACACAACCCCGGCAGAACCTCACCACAGGGCGCCCCCTGTGCCAGGTACAAGACCCCAACATGCCTGCGCACAACCGCAGCAGCCCCTGCGACACCTGGGTGGCCCCTGCGCCAGGTATCAGACTCCGACTTCCCCGCGCACAACCCCAGCAGTTCCTGCGCCACCTGGGCGACCGCTGCGCCAGGGACCTGACCCCGCCGTCCCCGCACGCAACTCCGGCAGGCCCTACGACACCTGGGTGGCCAGTGCCCTAGATACCAGACCCCTGTATCCCCACGTGCAAACTCGAAAGTCCTTGAGCCACCTGGGGGCCCAGTGCTAGGTACCAGACCCCGGCATCACCGCCAGCCACCCTGGCAGTCCCTCCGCCTCCTTGGCAGCCCCTGCGCCAGGTACCAGACCCCAGCAACCCCGCGCGCAAACCCGGAATCCCCTGTACCACCTTCGCTTTCCCTGTTTCCCCTGGGCTGCACCGGCGTCACCTGGGAGACCCCTGCGCCAGTACCAGATGCCGGCTTTAACTCGCGCCACCCCAGCAGTCCATGCACTCCCTGGGTGACCCCTGCGCCAGGTTCCAGACCCCAGCGTCCATGTACGCAAACCCGGCAGTCCCTTGCCCCCTGGGCGCCCTCGGTGCCAAGTACCAGACAACGGCATGCCTGTGAGCTTCTGCAGCAGCCTTTGCGCCACCTCGGCGGCCCCTGCATCACATGGGCGGCCTCTGCACCACCTGGGCAGCCCCTGCACCATGTATCAGACCCTGGCGTCACGGCGTGCAACCCCTGCAGTTACTGTGCCACCGGGGCGGCCCCTACGTCCCCTGGGAGGCCCCTGCGAGAGGTACAAAACCCGGTGTTACCGCGCGCAACCCCGGAAGCCCCTGCAGTCCTTGGCGACGCCTACACCAGGTACCACACCCCGGCGTCCTCGCACGCAACACCGGCTGTCACTGCACCACCTGGTGCCCCCTGCGCCAGGTACCTGACCCCGGGGTCCCCGCGCACTCCCTGGGGACCCCTCTGCCAGGTGCCAGACACCGGCGTCAAAGTACACAACCCCGGCAGACCTTCGCCACCTGGGTGCCCCCGGTGCCACATACCAGACCGCCGCATACCTGCGCGCAAACCCGGTAGCCCCTGTGCCACCTGGGCTTCACCTGCATCCCCTGGGCAGCCCCTGCACCAGGTACAAGACTCCGGTGTTATCGTGTGCAACCCTGGCAGGCCTTGAGCCACCTTGGCAAATTCTGCACCCGGTACGAGAGCCCGGCGTCCATGTGCGCAACCCCGCCACCCCTGCACCACCTGTGCTACACCTGCATCACCTGGGCGGCCCCTGCGCCAGGACCAGACACCAGCATTACCACGCGCCACCCCTGCTGTCCCTGCGCTCCCTGGGGACCCCAGCACCAGGTTCCTGACCCCGGCGTCCACATACACATCCCTGGCAGGCCCTCGCCACCTGGGCACGCCCAGTGCCAAGAACCAGACCCCGGCATGCCTGCGAGCAACCGCAGAAGCCCCTGCGACACCTGGGCGGCATCTGCACCAGTTATCAGTCCCCTGTGTCAACGTGTGCAATCCCGGCAGTTTTGCGCTACCTGGGCGGCCCCTGCGCCAGGTACCAAACCCCGGCATAATCGCGCGCACACCCGGCAGCCCCTGTGCCACCTGGGAGTTCCCTGCGTCCCCTGGCCAGCCCCTGCGCCATGTACAAGACCCCGGTGTTACCGCACGCAACCCCGGTAGCCCCTGCGCTCCTTGGGTGATGCCTGCAACAGGTACCAGATCCCAGCGTCCCCGCGCACAACCCCAATACCCCCTGCCAACTGGGCTGCCCCTTTGCCAGGTACCAGACCCCTCCATTCCCGCGTGCAACCGCGGAAATCCTTGAGCCACCTGGGGGGCCCCTGTGCTAGGTACCAGACCCCGGCGTCACTGCGCGCAACCCCGGCAACCTCTGCCACACCTGGGTGGCCCCTGCGACACCTGGGCAGCCCCTGCGCCATGTACGAGACCCTGGCGTCAACGTGCGCAACCCCGACAGCCCCTGTGCCTCCTGGGTGGCCCCTGCGCCAAGTAACAGACGCCGGCGTTACCGCGCGCCACCCCGGCAATCCCTGCGCTCCCTGGGCAACCCCTGTGCCAGGTGCCAGAACCCGGCGTCCAGGTACGCAACCCCGGCAGCCCCTCACCACCTGGGTGCCCCCGGTGGTAATTCCCAGACCCCGGCATACCTGCGTGCAACCGTAGCAGCCCCTGCGAAACTTAAGCGGCCCCTGCATCAGAAGGGTGGCTCCTGCACCACCTGGGCGACCCCTGCGCCAGGTATCAGACCCCGGTGTCACCGCGTGCAACCCCTGCAGTTCCTGTGCTACCTGGGGGGCCCTTGTGCCAGAGACCCGTCAACAGCATCATCGCATGCAAATTCGGCAGGCCCTGCACCACCTGGGCTGCACCTGTGTCACCTGGGCGGCCCCGGCGCCAGATACCAGACACCAGCGTTACCGCGCACCACCCCAGCAGTCCCTGCGCCACCTGGGCGGCCCCTGCGCCAGGTACCAGACCCCGGCATCCTCGCGCACAACAATGGCAGTTCCTGCGCCACCTGGGTGACCTCTGCGCCAGACACTTGACTCTGGAGTTCCCGTGCGCAACCCCGGCAGGCTATGCGAAAAAAATGGACGGTTCCTGAACCATGTACTAGAACCCGGCGTCCCCGCGTGCAACGCCGAAAGATTTTGAGCTGCCTGGTGGGACCCTGTACTAGGTACCAGACCCCAGCGTCCACGTGGTCAACCTCGGCAGCCCGTGCACCTCCTGGGCGGCCCCTGTGTCAAGTAACATACCCCGGTGTCACCGCACGCCACCCCAGTATTCGCTGTGCCACCTGGGCGGCTACTGCATCACATGGGCGGCCCCTGCGCCACCTGGGCGGCTACTACAACAGGTACCAGACCCCGGCGTCTCCTCGCACCACCCCGGCAGCTTCTGCGCCACCTGGAAGGCCCCTGCACCATGTACCAGACCTTGGCGTACACGCCAGCCACCCCAGCTGCCCCTGTGAAACCTGGGCGGCCTCTGCACCCGGTATGAGACCCCGGCGTCGAAGTGGGCAACCCCGGCACCCATGTGCCACCTGGACTGCAGCTGCGTCACCTAACGCATGGAACCCCAGGTGGCGCAAGGACTTCCGGGGTTGCACACGAGGACGCCGGGGTCCGGTACCTGGAGCAGGGGTCGCCCAAGGAGGGCTGTGGCTGCCGGGGTTGCGCGCGGTAATACCAGGGTCTTGTACCTGGCTCAGGGGCTGCCCAGGGACGCAGGGGACGCCAAGGTGTCACAGGGGCTGCCGGGATTGCGTGCGGGGATGCAGGGGTCTGGTACCTGACACCGGGGCCTCCTATGTGGCACAGGGACTGCTGGGGTGGCACGCGGGGACACCGGCGACTGACCTCTAGCGCAAAGGCCGCCCAGGTGGCGCAGGGGGTCCGGGGTTGAGCACTTGGACGACGGGGTCTGGTACATGTTGCAGGGACCGCCCAGGTGGCGCAGGGGCTGCCGGGGTGGCATGCGTGGACGCTAGGGTCTGGAACATTGTTCAGGGGCCGCCCAGGTGGCTCAGAGATTGCCAGGGTGACCTGAGGAGACGCTGGGGTCTGGTACCTGGTGCAGGAGCTGCCCAGGTGGCGCAGGTGCCGCCCAGGAGGTGCAGGGGCTGCCGGGGTTGCGCACGTGGTCACCGGGGTCTGTTACCTAGCACAGGGGCCCCCCAGGGGGCTCAATAACTTCGGGGTTGCACGCGGGGATGCCAGGGACTGGTACATCGTTCAGGGGCCTCCCAGGTGGCGCAGTGTCAGCCGAGGTGGCGTGCAGGGACGGCGGGGTCTGGTACCTGGCGAAAGGGCAGCCCAGTTGGCAGGGGCTGCCGGGGTTTCGTGCGATAACACCAGTGTCTTGTACCTGGTGCAGGCGCTGGACAGGGGACGCAGTGGAAGCCCAGGTGGCACAGGGGCTGCCGTGTTTGCACGCATTGATGCCGGGGTCTGGTATCTGGCACAGGGGCCCACCAGGTGGCGCAGGAATTGCCGGGGTGGCTCGCGGTGATTCCGGGGTCTGGTACTTAGAACAGGGGCCCCCCAGGTGGTTCAAGGATTTTGGGGTTGCACGCGGGGACGCCGGGGTCTGGTATCTGGCGCAGGGGGCCACCAGGTGCCGAAGGAACTGCGGGGGTTGCACGCGGTGATGCCGGGGTCTAATACCTGTTGCAGGGATTTCCCATGTGTTGCAGGTACTACCCAGGTGGCACAGGGGCTTCTGCGGTAGAGCGCAGGCATGCAGGGGTCTGGTACTTGGCACAGCGGGTGCCCAGGTGTCGAGGGGCTGCCGGGATTGCCTACGTGGATGCCGGGGTCTGGTGCCTGGCGCATGGGTCACCCAGGAGTGCAGGGACTGCCGGGGTGGTTCGTGGTAATGCCGGCGTCTGGTACCTGGTGCAGGGGTTGACCCGGAGTGCAGGGACTGCCGGGGTGGCGCTTGGTAATGCCGGCATCTGGTACCTGGCACAGGGGCCACCCAGGTGATGCTGGGGCCACCCAGGTGTCTCAGAGGCTGCCAAGGTTGTGCGTGGGGACACCGGGGTCGCACAAGGAGCGCAGGGGCTGCCAGGGTTGCGCGCGGTAACACCTGGGTCTTGTACCTGGCGCAGGGGCCACCCAGGGGATGTAGGGGCCGCCAAGGTGGTGCAGGGAGTACGGCGGTGGCACGCGGGGACACTGGGGTCTGACCCCTAGCACAGAGGCCGCTCAGGTGGCCCAGGGACTTCTGCTGTTGCGCGCGGGGACGCCGGGGTCTTGTATCTGGCGCAGGGGACGCACAGGTGGCGCAGGGTTTGCTGGGGTTGTGCGCTGGGATGCTGGGATATGATACCTGTTGCAGGGGCCGCCTATGTGGTGCAGCGGCTGCCCATGTGATGCAGGGGCACCCCAGGTTGTACAGGGGCTGCTGCGGTTTTGCGCAGGCATGCCGGATCTGGTACTTGGCACACGGGGCGCCCAGGTTGCGAGGGGCTACCGGGGATGCGTACGTGGACGCCGGGGTCTGGTACCTGGCGTAGGGGTCGCCCAGGGAGCACATGAACTGCCGAGGTAGCACGCGGTAACGCCAGTGTCTGGTACCTGGTGCACGGGCCGCCCAGGTGACGCAGGTGCAGCCCAGGTGGCACATGGGTGCCGGGGTTGCGCACTTGGATGCCGGGGTCTCATACCGGGTGCAGACGCAGACCAGGCGGCTCAGGGGCTGCTGGAGTGGCGCGCGAGGACGCCGAGGTCTGGTACATGGTGCAGGGTCCGACCAGGTGCCGCAGGAACTACCATTGTGGCACGAGCAGACGCCGGGATATGGTACCTGGCGCAGGGGTCGCGCAGGTGGGGCAGGAAATGCGATTGTTGTTCGTGAGGATGCCGGGGTCTGGTACCTGGCGCAGGCATCGCCCAAGAAGTGCAGGTGCTGCCCGGGTTGTGCGCGGTAACAGCGGAATCTTGTATCTGGCGCAGGGGCCGCCCAGGTGGCGCAGGAACTGCCATTGATGTGCGGGAGGATGCCGGGGTCTGGAACCTGGCGCAGGGGCCCCCCAGGTGGCGCAGGGGCAGCCCAGGTGTCACAGAGGCTACTGGGGTTGCGCGCGGGGACGCCAGGTTCTGGTACCTGGCGCAGGGGTGGCCCATGGAACGCAGGGGCAGCCGGGGTTGCACGCGGTAACACCGGGGTCTTGTAACTCGCGCAGGGGCCTCCCAGGTGTCGCAGAGGCTGCCTGGCTTGCGCGCGGTGACGCCGGGGTCTGGTACCTAGAACAGGGGCCCCCAAGGTGGCTCAAGGACTTTCGGGTTGCATGCGGGGATGCTGGGGTGTGGTACAAGGTACAGCGGCCGCCCTGGTGGTGCAGGGGCTTCCGGGGTTGTGCGCGGTGATGCCGGGGTCAGGTCTCTGGTGCAGGAGTCGCGCAGGTGGGGTAGGAACTGCAGGGGATGAGCGTGAGGACGCCGGCGTCAGCTACTTGGCGCAGGGGGCCCCCAGGTGGCGCAAGGACTTCCGGGTTGCACGCGGGAATGCCGGGGTCTGGTACCTAGGGCAGGGGCCCCCAGGTGTCGCAGGGCCTGCTGGGGTTGCTTGCGGTGACACTGGAGTATGGTACCTAGCACAGGGCCCCCCCAGGTGGCTCAAATACTTTCAGGGTTGCACGCGGGGATGCCGGGGTCTGGTATCTAGTGCAGGGGCAGCCCAGGTGTCGAATAGCCTGCCAGGGTTGCGCGCAGAGAGGCCGGGGTCAGGTATCAGGAGCAGGTGACGTCCAGGTGGCGCAGGAACTGCCATTGTTTTGAGAGTACGCCGGGGTCTGGTACCTTGCGCGGGGACCGCAGGTGGCGCAAGGACTTCCAGGGTTGCTCCCGAGGTCGCCGGGTACTCGTACCTGGCGCAGGGGCCGCCCAGGTGGCTAAGAGACAGCCGGGGTGGCACGCGCGGACGGCGGGGTCTGGTACTTGGTGATGGGGCAGCCCAGTTGGCAGGGGCTGCCGGGGTTGCACGCGGGGACGCCGGGGTCTGGTATCTGGTGCAGGGGCCGCCCAGATGTTGAATAGCCTGCCGGGGTTGCATGCTGGGAGGCCGGGGTCAGGTACCAGGCGCAGGGGTCGCCCCGGTTGCGCAGGAACTGTCATTGTTGTGTGAGAACGCCGGTGTCTGGTACCTAGCGCAGGGGACCCCAGCTAACACAAGGACTTACGGGGTTGTGTGCGAGGATGCCGGGGACTCGTACCTGGCGCAGGGACTGCCCAGGTGGCTCAGAGACAGCCAGGTGGCACGCGGGAACTGCGGCATCAGGTACTTGGTGACGGGGCAACACAGTTGGCAGGGGCTGCCGGGGTTGCACGTGGGGACGCTGGGTTCTGATACCTGGTGCAGGCATTGCCCAAGGAGCGCAGGGGCTGCCGGGGTTGCCCACATGGACGCTAGATTCTTGTACCTGGCACAGGGGCCGACCAGGTGGCGCAGTGCCTCCCGGGGTGGCTCGCCGTGACGCCGGGGTCTTGTACCTAGCACAGGGGCCCCCCAGGTGGCTCAATGACCTCCGGGGTTTCACAAGGGGACGCCGGGGTCTGGTATCTGGTGTAGGGGCCAACCAGGTGGTGCAGGGGCTGCCCATGTGATGCAGGGGCCGCCCAGGTGGCTCAGGGGCTGCTGCAGTTGCGGGCAGCCATGCCGGGGTTGGGCATGCGGGCAGCCACACCTGGCACAGGGGTCGGGCATGCGGGCAGCCACACCTGGCACAGGGGGCGCCCAGGTGGTGAGGGGCTGCCGGGGTTGCGTAGGTGGATGCCGGGGTCTGATATCTGACGCAGGGATCGCCCAGGAGCGCAGGGACTGCCGGGGTGGCAAGTGGTAACTCCGGCGTCTGGTACCTGGCACAGGGGCCACCAGCTGATGCATGGGCCGCCCAGGTGTTTCAGAGTCTGCCGGGGTTTTGCGCAGTAACACCTGGGTCTTGTACCTGGCGCAGGGGCCGCCCAGGGGATGCAGGTGCCGCCAAGGTGGCGCAGGAAATGCTGGGGTGCCACGCGGGGACACCGGGGTGTGACCCCAAGCACAGAGGTTGCCCAGGTGTCGCAGGGACTGCCGGGGTTATGCCCGGGGACGCCGGGGTCTGGTATGTGGCGCGGGGGCCACCCAGGTGGCAATGGGGTTGCTGGGGTTGTGCGCAGGGACCCCGGTGTCTGATACCTGGTGCAGGGGCCACCCAGGTGGTGCATGGGCCGCCCATGTGATGCAGGGGCCGCCCAGGTGGCGCAGAGGCTACTGCTTTTGCGCACAGGCATGCCAGGGTCTGGTACTTTGCACAGGGCGTGCACAGTGGCGATGGGCTGTCGGGGTTGCGTACATGGACACCGTGGTTTGGTACCTGGTGCAGGGGTCCCCCAGGGAGCACAGAGACTGCCGGGGTGGCGCGCGGTAACGCCGGCATCTGGTACTTGGCGCAGTGTCCGCCCAGGTGACGCAGGTGCAGCCCAGGTGGCACAAGGGTGCCGGGGTTGCTCACTTGGACGCCAGGGTCTCATTCCAGGTGCAGAGGCCGCCCAGATGGCTCAAGGGCTACTGAGGTGGCGCGCGTGGACGCCGGAGTCTGGTACATGGTGCAGGGACCGCCAAGGTGACGCATGGACTGCCGTCGTTGCTCGAGGAGACGCCAGGGTCTGGTACCAGGCGCAGGAGCCACCCAGATGGCACAGGGGCCGCCCATGTGATGCAGAGGCTGCCCAAGTGGCACAGGGATTTCTGGGGTGGCGCGCGGGGACACCTGGGTCTGGTACTTGGTGCAGGGGCCGCCAAGGAGGTGCAGGGGCTGCCGGGGTTGCGCACGTGAATGTCGGGGTCTGGTAACTAACACAGGGTTCCCCCAGGGGGCTCAAGGACTTTCGGGGTTGCACGCGGGGACGCTGGGGTCTGGTACATGGTTCAGGGGTCGCCCAGTGGCGCTGGGGCTGCCGGGGTTGCACACAAAGACGCCGGGGTGAGGTACCAGGCGCAAGGGTCCCCCAGGTGGCGCAAGGATTTTCGCGGTTGCAAGCGGGGACGGCAGGGTCTGGTATCTGATGAAGGGGAAGCCCCGTTGGCAGGGGCTGCCGGGGTTGCGGGCAGGGACACCGGGATCTGGTACCTGTTGCAGGCGTCACCCAAGGAGTGCAGAGGCTGCCAGGGTTGTGCGCGGTAACACCAGGTTCTTGTACCTGGCGCTCGGACAGCCCAGGGGACGCAGGGGATGCCCAGGTGGCACAGGGTCTGCCGGGGTGACGCAGGGAAACGCCGGCATCTGGTACGTGGCGCAGGGGCCGCCCAGGTGTCGCAGGGGCCGACCAGGTGTTGCAGAGGCTGCCAGGGTAACAGGCGGTGAGGCTGGCGTCGGGTACCTAGCACAGGGGCCCCCCCAGTTGGTGCAAGGGCTTTCAGGTTGGACGCGGGGACGCTGGGGTCTGGTACATGGTGCAGGGGCCACACAGATGGCACAGGGGCTGCCGGGGTTGTGCGCAGGGAAACCAGGGTCTGGTATCTGGTGCAGGGGCTGCCCAGGTTTCGCAGGGGTTGCTGGGGTTGTGCGCAGGGATTCCGGGGTCTGATACCTGGCACAGGGACCGCCCAGGTGGTGCGGGGAACGCCCATGTGATGCAGGGGACACACAGATGACACAGGGGCTGCCGGGGTTGTGCACAGGGAAACCAGGCTCTGGTATCTGGCACAGGGGCTGCCAAGGTTTTGCAGGGGTTGCTGGGGTTTTGCACAGGGACGCCGGGGCCTGATACCTGGCATAGGGGCCGCCCAGGTGGTGCGGGGCCCGCCCATGTGATGCAGGGGCCGCCCAGGTGTCGCAGGGGCTGCTGCGGTTGCACGCAGGCATGCAGGGGTCTGGTACTTGGCACAGGGGGCGCCCAGGTGACGAAGATATAGCCCAGGTGGCACATGGGTGTCGGGATTGCGCACTTGGACACCGGGGCTTCATACCGGGTGCAGAGGCCGCCCAGGTGGCTCAGTGGCTGCTGGGGAGGCACGCGTGGACGCCGGGGATGCAGGGGAAGCCTAGGTGGCACAGGGGTAGCAGGGATTTCTCACGGGGATGATGGGGTCTGGTACCTGGCGCAGGGGCCGCCAAGGTGGTGCAGGGACTGCTGTGGTGGCACGCGGGGACACTGGGGACTGACCCATAGCGTAGAGGCCGCCCAGGTGGAGCAGGGACTGCCAGGGTTGCGCGCATGGAAACCGGGGTCTGGTATCTGGCACAGGGGCCGCCCAGGTTTCGCAGGGGTTGCTGGGGTTGTGCGCAGGGACGCCGGGGCCTGATACCTGGCACAGGGACCGCCCAGGTGGTGCGGGGCCTGCCCATGTGATGCAGGGGCCGCTCAGGTGTCGCAGGGGCTGCTGCGGTTGCACGCAGGCATGCAGGGGTCTGGTACTTGGCACAGGGGGCGCCCAGGTGACGAAGATATAGCCCAGGTGGCACATGGGTGTTGGGATTGCGCACTTGGACACCGGGGCTTCATACCGGGTGCAGAGGCCGCCCAGGTGGCTCAGTGGCTGCTGGGGAGGCACGCGTGGACGCCGGGGACGCAGGGGAAGCCTAGGTGGCACAGGGGTAGCAGGGATTTCTCACGGGGATGATGGGGTCTGGTACCTGGCGCAGGGGCCGCCAAGGTGGTGCAGGGACTGCTGTGGTGGCACGCGGGGACACTGGGGACTGACCCATAGCGTAGAGGCCGCCCAGGTGGAGCAGGGACTGCCAGGGTTGCGTGCATGGAAACCGGGGTCTGGTATCTGGCACAGGGGCCGCCCAGGTTTCGCAGGGGTTGCTGGGGTTGTGCGCAGGGACGCCGGGGCCTGATACCTGGCACAGGGACCGCCCAGGTGGTGCGGGGCCTGCCCATGTGATGCAGGGGCCGCTCAGGTGTCGCAGGGGCTGCTGCGGTTGCACACAGGCATGCAGGGGTCTGGTACTTGGCACAGGGGGCGCCCAGGTGACGCAGATACAGCCCAGGTGGCACATGGGTGTCGGGATTGCGCACTTGGACACCGGGGCCTCATACCGGTGCAGAGGCCACCCAGGTGGCTCAATGGCTGCTGGGGTGGCGCGTGTGGACGCCGGGGATGCAGGGGAAGCCTAGATGGCACAGGGGTTGCAGGGATTTCGCACGGAGATGCTGGGGTCTGGTACCTGGCACAGGGGCCACCAAGGTGGTGCAGGGACTGCTGTGGTGGCACGCGGGGACACTGGGGACTGACCCATAGCGTAGAGGCCGCCCAGGTGGCGCAGAGACTGCCAGGGTTGCACGCATGGAAACCGTGGTCTAGTATCTGGTGCAGGGGCCGCACAGGTTTCGCAGGGGTTGCTGGCGTTGTGTGCCGGGACGCAGGGGTCTGATACCTGGCACAGTGACCGCCCAGGTGATGCGGGGCCCGCCCATGTGATGCAGGGGCCGCCCAGGTGTCGCAGGGGCTGCTGAGGTTGCACGCAGGCATGCAGGGGACTGGTACTTGGCACAGGGGGCGCCCAGATGACGCAGGTACAGCCCAGGTGGCACATGGGTGTCGGGATTGCGCACTTGGACACGGGGGCCTCATACCGGGAGCAGAGGCCACCCAGGTGGCTCAGTGGCTGCTGGGGTGGCGTGCGTGGACGCCGGGGACGCAGCGGAAGCCTAGGTGGCACAGGGGTTGCAGGGATTTCGCACGGGGATGCTGGGGTCTGGTACCTGGTGCAGGGGCCGCCAAGGTGGTGCAGGGACTGCTGTGGTGGCACGCAGGGACACCGAGGACTGACCCATAGCCCAGAGGTCACCCAGTTGGCACAGGGACTGCCGGGGTTGCACGCGTGTACACCGGGGTCTGGTACAGGCGCAGGGTCCACCCAGGTGGCGCAGGGCCTGCCGGGGTGTTTCGCGGTGAAGCCGGGGTTTGGTACCTAGCACAGGGACCCCCTGGTGGCTCAAGAACTTCCATGGTTGTGTGCGAGGACGCCGGGGTCTGGTACATAGCGTAAGGGGCCCCTAGGTGGCGCAAGGACTTCCGGGGTTGCGCGCGAGGACGCCGGGGTCTGGTACCTGGCTCAGTGACCGCCCAGGTTGCCCACTGACTGATGGGGTGGCGCGCGGGGACGGCAGGGTCTGGTACCTGGCGAAGGGGCAGCCAGATCGCAGGGGCTGCCGGGGTTACCCCCGGTGACGCCGGGTCTGGTACCTGGCGCAGGGGGCGCCCAAGGAGTGCAGGCGTTTCCGGGGTTGTGCACGGTAACACTGGGGTCTTGTACCTGGCGCAGGGGCCGCCCAGGGGACGCAGGTGATGCCCAGGTGGCACAGGGGCTGACGGGTTTGTACGCAGGGATGCCGGGGTCTGGTACCTGGCGCAGGGGTCCCCCAGGTGGTGCAGTAACTGCCGGGGTTGCACGCGGAGGCACCGGGGTCAGATACCTGGCGCAGGGGCCGCCCATGTGGCACAGGGGCCACCTATGTGACGTAGGGGCCGCTCAGGTGTCGCAGGGGCTGCTGCGGTTGCTCTCAGGCATGCCGGGGTCTGGTACTTGGCACCGGGGGCGCCCAGTTGGTGAGGGGCTGCCGGGGTTGCGTACGTGAACGCCGGGGTCTGGAACCTGGCTCAGGGGTCGTCCAGGGAGTGCAGGAACTGCTGGGGTGGCGCGCTGTAACGCCAGCGTCTGGTACCTGGTTCAGGGGCCGCCCAGGTGACGCAGGTGCTGTCCAGGGGATGCAGGGGTGCCGGGGTTTTGCGTGGTAACACCGGGGTCTTGTACCTGGTGCAGGGACCGCCCAGGGGATGCAGGGGCGCCCAGGTGGTACAGGGGCTGACGGGGTTGCGCGCAGTAACTCCGGCATCTGGTACGTGGCGCAGGGGCCGCCCAGGTGTCGCAGGGGCCGACCAGGTGTCGCAGAGGCTGCCGGGTTTGCACGCATTGAGGCCGGGGTCTGGTACCTAGCACAGGGGCCCCCCAGGTGGCTCAAGGACTTTCGGGGTTGCACGCTGGGACGCTGGTGTCTGGTACATGGTGCAGATGCCGCCCAGGTGGAGCAGGGGCTGCTGGGATTGCACGCGGTGATGCCGGGGTCTGATACCTGGTGCAGGTGCAGCCCAGTTGGTGCATGGGCCGCCCATGTAATGCAGGGGCCGCCCAGGTCGCGCAGGAGCTGCTGCAGTTGCGCGCAGGCATGCCGGGGTCTGATACTTGGCACAGGGAGTGCTCAGGTGACGCAGGTGTAGCCCAGGTGGCCCAGAGGTGCCGGCGTGATGCACGTCGACCTTGGGGTCTGGTACACGGTGCAGGAGCCGCCCAGGTGGCACATGGGCCGCCCATGTGATGCAGAGTCTGCCCAGGAGGCACAGGGACTTATGGAGTGGCATGAGGGGACACAGGGGTCTGGTATTTGGTGCAGTGCCCGCCCAGGAGGCGCAGGGGCTGCCATGGTTGCTTACGTGGATGCCGCTGTCTCGTACATAGCGCAGCGGCCGCCCAGGTGTCGCAGGGGCCGACCAGGTGTCGCAGAGGCTGCCGGGTTTGCACGCGGTGACGCCGATGTTTGGGACCTAGACCAGGGGCCCCCCAGGTGGCTCAAGGAAATTCGGGGTTGCACGCGGGGACGCTGGGGTGTGGTATATGGTGCAGCGGCCGCCCTGGCGGTGCAGAGGCTGCCGGCGATGCTCGCGAGGACGCCGGGGTCAGCTACCTGGTGCAGGGGTCCCCCACTGGCGCAAGGACTTCCGGGGTGGCACGCGGGGACGCCGGGGTCTGTTGCCTAGCGCAGGGGCGCCCCAGGTGTCGCAGGGCCTGCCGGGGTTGCTCATGGTATGGGCAAAGTGGCAGTCCAGTTGGCAGGGGCTGCCGGGGTTGCGCGCGGTAACACCGGGGTCTTGTACCTGGCGCAGGGTCCGCCCAGTGTACTCAAGGGCTGCCCAGGTGGCACATGGCCAGCCGGGGTGGCTCGCGGTGACGTCGGTTTCTGATACCAAGTACAGGGGCCCCCCAGGTGGCTCAAGGACTTTCGGGGTTGCACGCGGGGAAGCTGGGGTCTAGTATCTGGCGAAGGGGCCACCCAGGTGTCGCATAACCTGTGGGGGTTGCGCCCGGGGACGCCGGGGTCAGGTACCTGGTGCAGGGGTCGCCCAGGCAGCGCAGGATCTGCCATTGTTGTGCGCGAGCACGGCAGGATCTGTTACCTAGCGCAAGGGACCCCGGGTGGCGCAAGGACTTCCAGAGTTGCGCGCGAGGACGCCGGGGTCTGGTACTTGGTTCAAGGGCCGCCCAGGTGACGCAGGTGCAGCCCAGGTGGCGCAGGGGTCGAGGGCGAGGACGCCAGAGTCAGGTACATGGAGCAGGGGTCCCCCAAGTGGCGCAAGGACTTCCGCTGTTGCACGCGGGGATGTAGGGGTCTGATACATGGCGAAGGGGCAGCCCAGTTGTCAGGGGCTGCTGTGGTTGTGTGCGGGGACGCCGGGATCTGGTTCCTGTCACAGGCATCTCCCAAGGAGCGCAGGGCCTTCCGGGGTTGCGTGCGGTAACACCGGGGTCTTGTACCTGTGTAGGGGCTGCCCAGGGGACTCAGGGGACGCCCAGGTGGCACAGGGGCTGCCAGGTTTGTGTGCGATGATGCCGGGGTCTGGTAACTGTCACAGGGCCCGCCCACGTGGTGCAGGAGCCACCCTTCTGATGCTGGGGTCTCCCAGGTGGCGCAGGGGTTGCCGGGGTTGTGCGCAGGGATTCCAGGGTCTCGTACATGGTGCAGCGGCCGCCCAGGTGTCGCAGGGGCTGCCCATGTATTGCAGAGGCCGCCCAGGTGGCACAGGGATTTCTGGGGTGGCTCGCGGGGACGCCAGGTTCTGGAACCTTGTGCAAGGGCCGCCAAGCTGTCGCAGGGCCTTCCAGGGTGGCTCGCGGTGACGCCGGGGTCTGGTACCGAGGGCAGGGGCTGCCCAGGTGATGCAGGGGCTACCGGGGTTGCATGCGGGGATGCACGGGTCTGGTCCCTGGCGCAGGCATCGACCAAGGAGCGCAGGGTCGGCCTGGGTTTTGCGCGGTATTTCCAGGGTTTTGTACCTGGCGCACAGGCCACCTAGGGGATGCAGAGGATGCCCAGGTGGCACAGGGGCCGCCGGGTTTGTGCACGGGTCTGCCGGGGTCTGGTAACTGGCGTAGGGGCATCCCAGGTGGCGCAGGATGGCCGGGGTTGTGCAGTTGGACGCCGGGGTCTCATACTGGGTGCTGAGGCTCTCAGGTGGCTCATGGGCTGCTGGGGTGGCGCGCGTGGACGCTGGGTCGGGTACATGGTGCAGTAGCCCCCCAGGTGAGGCAGGAGCCACCCATGTGATGCAGAGGTCGCCCAGGTGGCGCGGGGACTGCTGGGGAGGCACGCGGGAACGCCGGGGTCGGACCCCTAGCGCCGAGGCCACCCAGGTGGCACAGGACTGCTGGGGTTGCACGCGGGGTCACCGGGGTCTGGTACTGGGCCACCCAGGGTGCCCAGGGCTTGCCAGGGTGTTTCGCGGTGACACCGGGGTATGGTACCTAGCACAGGGGCCCCCCAGGTAGCTCAAAGATTTTCGGGGTTGCACGCTCCCCGCGTGCAACCCCGGCAGTCCTTGCACTACCTTGGCAGCATCCCCGCATCCCCGCGCCCAAACCCGGCATCCCCTGTGCCACGTGGGTTTCCCATGCGTCCCCTGGGCGGACCCTGGACCAGGTACAAGACCCCGGTGTTACCGCGCGAAACTCAGGCAGCCCCTGCGCTCCTTGGGTGACCCCTGCACCAGGTACCAGACCCCGGTGTCTCCGCGAGCAACCCCAGAAGCCCCTGCCAACTGGGCTGCCCCTTCGCAGGTACCGGACCCCGCCGTCCCAGCGCACCTCCCCAGTAGTCACTGCGCCACCTGAGCAGCCCATGCACCAGGTACCAGACCCCGGCGTCCTCGCACGCAACCGCTGAATTCCTTAAGCAACCTGGGGTCAACTGCACTAGGTACCAGACCTTGGCGTCCTCACGCACAATAGTGGCAGTTCCTGTGCCACCTGGGCGTTCCCTTCGCCAGGTACCTGACCCCGGATTCACCGCGTGCAACCCTGGCAGGCTATGAGACACCTGGGCTGCCCCTGGATCATATACCAGACCCCGGCGTCCCCGCGTGCAACCCCGAAAATCCTTGAGCCCCATGGGGGTATCCTGTGCTAGGTACCAGACCCCGGCATCACCGCGAGCCACCCCGGAAGGCCCTGTGCCACCTGGGCGGGCTCTGCATCACATGGGCATCCCCAGCACCACATGGGCGGCTCCTGCACCATATACCAGACCCTGGCATCCACGTGCACCACTCAAGAGGCCCTGAGCCACCTGGGCGGCCTCTGCACCCGGTACGAGACCCCGGCGTCCAAGTGCACAACCCCGGCCCCCCTGTGCCACCTGGGCTGCACCTTCGTCACCTGGGCCCATCCCTGGCATACCCCCGTACAATCCCGGAAGTCCTTGCGCCACCTGGGGGACCCCTGCACCAGGTGCCAGACCCCGGCGTCCACGTATGCAACCCCAGAAGCCCCTTGCCAACTGGGCGCCCCCGGTGCCAAGGACCAGACACCGGCATGCCTGCGAGCAACCGCAGCAACCCCTGCGCCACCTGGGCGGCCCCTGCATCACATTGGTGGCCCCGGAAACAACTGGGCGGCCCCTGGGCCAGGTATCAGACAACGGCATCACCGCGTGCAACCCCGGCAGTTACTGCGACACCTGGGTGGCCCCTGTGCCAGGTCCCAGACCCCGGCATCATCGCGCGCAAACCCGGCAGCCCCTGTGACACCTGGGCGTCCCCTGAGTATCCTGGGCGGCCCCTGCGACAGGTACAAGACCCCGGTGTTACCACTCGCAACCCCAGTAGCCCCTGCGCTCCTAGGGCGACGCCTGCGCCAGGTACCAGACCCTGGCGTCCTCCCGCATAACCCCGGCTGTCACTGCACCACCTGGGGTACTCTGCGCCAGTTACCTGACCCCGGCGTCCCCGCAAGCAACCCCTGCGTCCCTGCACCACGTGGGCGGCCCCTGCACCACATACAATACCCCAGTGTCCCCGTGTGCTACCGGAAAATTCCTAGAGCCACATGTGTGGCCCTTTTGCTATGTACCAAACCCAGGCGTCACCGCGAGCAACCCTGGCAGCCTCTGCGACACCTGGGCGGCCCCTGGGACACCTGAGTGGCCCCGGTGCCATATACGAGATCCTGGCATTCACGTGCACAACCCCGGCAGCCCCTGTGCCTCCTGGACGGCCCCTGTGCCATGTACCAGACCCCGGCATCCCCGCGCACCATCCCAAAAGTCCCTGTGCCACCTGGGTGGCCTCTTCATCACATAGGCGGCCCCAGAGCCACCTTGGCGGCTCCTGCACCATGTACCATACCCCGGCGTCCACATGCGCCACTCCAGGTACAAGACTCCGGTGTTTCCGCGTGAAACACCGGCAGCCCCTGCGCTCCTTGGTCGACCCCTGCGCCAGGTACCAGACCCGGGCGTCCCCGCGCGCAACCCCGGCATCCCCTGCCAACTGGGCTGCCCCTTTGAGGGTACCAGACCCCGCCGTCCCAGCGCGCCTCCCCAGTATTCACTGCGCCACCTGGGCAGCCCCTGCGCCAGGTACCAGACCCCGGCATCCTCGTGCACAACCACGGAATTCCTTACACCACCTGGGGTACCATGCACTAGGTACCAGACCCCGGCGTTCTCGCGCACAATAATGGCAGTTCCTGTGCCACCTGGGCGACCTCTGCGCCAGGTACCTGACCCCGGCACTCCCCGCGAGTAACCCCGGCAGGCTATGCAACACCTGGTGTCGGGAGCCATTTCTTTGGCTTCAGGCTCATAGATGCAAGTACAGCCTTGAAGTATAAGCTTTGCCAAACAGGACAATTAAGACTTGCTGTTAAGAGTGCTATGCATTTCTATAGCTGAAGGTTATCTGAGGAGAGACTTGACAGTTCTCCCATCCAGGTGTAAGATGGACCCTCACCCACCTAGGGGCACATGACTCCCAAGTGCAGGTGACCCTCACCCACCCAAAGGCACATGATTCCCAAGTGCAGGCGGAGGAAGGAGGTGGTCTGGAGAGATCAGGTTAATGGAGAGGGGCGTTGACATTATATTGTGGAGGGGACTTTGTATCTATTTCTTGTGCTCTAAAAGGATATATAAAGACTGGGCTGAATAAAGTCGAGGCTGCTGCAGTATGGAACTGAGAGCCCTCCCGAAAAATCATCTTTTGTCTCTCTCTCTTTATTTTTCTTAATCCTCACTCCCTTTTTCAGGAACCATTCGAACCTTTCAGCTCTGCCGGCGAGTTCCGGCACCTGGGCGGCCCCTGAACTATGTACAAGACCCTGGTGTCCCCGCGCGCAAACCCGGTAGCCCCTGTGCCACCTGGGCGTCCCCTGCATCCCCTTGGCGGACCCTGCGCCAGGTACAAGACCCCAGTATTACTGCGTGCAACCCCGGCAGCCCCTTCGCTCCTTGGGCGTCCACTTGCACAACCCGGGCATGCTATGAGACACCTGGGTGGTCCCTGTGCCAGATACCAGACCCCGGCGTCCCTGTGTGCAACCCCAAAAGTCCTTGAGCCAACTGGGGGGCTCCTGTGCAAGGTTGCAGACCCCGGCGTAACCGTGAGACACCACGGCAGGCCCTGCAACACCTGGGGTGCCCCTGCGCTTGATTCCAGACCCCGGCGTCCCCGCGTGCAACCCTGGAAGTCCTTGCCCCACCTGGGGGACCCCTGTGCCAGGAACCTGACCCCGGCTTCCTCGCTCACAACCCTGGCAGTTCCTGTGCCACCTGGGCAACCCCTGCACCATGTACCACACCCCAGCGTCCCCGCGTGCAACCCTGAAAGTCCTTGAGCCACCTGAGGGGCCCCTGTGCTAGGTACCAGACCCTGGCGTCACCATGCGCAACCCCGGCACACTGTGACATCTGGATGGCCCCTGTGTCACCTGTTCGGCCCCAGACAATATAGGAGACCTCGGCGTCCACGTTTGCAACCCCGGCAGCCGCTTTGCCTCCTGGGCGGCCCCTGCGTCAAGTACCAGACCCTGGAGTCCCCACGTGCCTCCCTAGCATCCCCTGAGCCACCTTGGCGGCCTCTGCACCCGGACGGGACTCCGGCTTTAAAGTGCGCAACCCCGGCACCCCTGCACCTCCTGGGCTGCACCTGAGTCACCTGGGCGGTCCCTGCGCCTAGTACCAGATGCCGGCTAGCCGGGCGTGGTGGCGCACGCTTGTAATCCCAGTACTTTGGGAGGCAGAGACCGGAGGATCCGGGTTCGCGGCCAGCCTCAGCTCCTTCTCTCTCTCTCTCTCTCTCTCTCCCTCTCTCTCTCCTTAGTGAGGCCCTCCGCAACTTCGTGAGACCTGGTTTCAAAATAAAGTATAAAAAATAGGGCCGGGGGTGTGGCGCGGAGGTAGAACGCCCCTGGGTTCCATCCCCGGTACCACAAAAAAAAAAAAAAAAAAAAAAAAAAAAAACCAGATGCCGGCGTTACCGCGTGCCACCCCAGCAGTCCCTGGGCTCCGTGGGCAACCCTTGCACCAGGTACCAGACCCCGGGGTGCAGGTACACAACCCCAGCAGCCAGTCGCCACCTGGGACCCCCCATGCCAAGTACCAGACCCCGGCATAGCTGCACGCAACCGCATCAGCCCCTGCGTGACCAGGGCGGCCTCTGCATCAGAAGGGAGACTACTGCACCACTTGGGCGGTGTCTGGGCCAGGTATCAGACCCCAGCATCACCGCGTGCAACCCCGGCAGTTCCTGCGCCACCTGGGAGGCCCCTGCGCCAGGTACCAGTCCCCGGCATCATCGCGCGCAAACCCGGTAGCCCCTGTGCCACCTGGGCGTTCCCTGCATCCCCTGGGCGGTCCCTGCACCAGGTACAAGACCCCGGTGTTACTGCGCGCAACCCCGGCAGCCCCTGCGCTCCTTGGGCGACATCTGCACCTGGTACCAGATCCCAGCGTCCCCGCATGCAACCCTGGCAGCAACTGCCAACTGGACTGCCCCTTCGCCAGGTACCAGACCCCACCGTCCCGCGTGCAACCACGGAAGTCCTTGCGCCACCTGGGGGACCCCTGCACCAGGTACCTGACCCCGGCGTCCTCGCGCGCAACCACGGAAGTTCCTGCGCCACCTGGGCGACCCCTAGACCATGTACAACACCCCAGCGTCCCCACATGTAACCCCGATAGTCCTTCAGCAACCTTGGGGTCCCCTGTGCTAGGTACCAGACCCTGGCGTCACCGCACACAACCCCGGCTGTCCCTGCCCTACCTGGGCGACCCCTGTGCCAAGTACCAGACCCCTGCGTCCCTGCGTGCAACCCCGGCAGTCCCTGCACCACCTGGGCGGCCTCTGCGCTAGGAGTCAGACCCCGGTGTCCCCGCGTGCCACCTGAGCAGTCCCTGTGCCACCTTGGCAGCCCCTGCGCCAGGTACCAGACCCTGGCATCCCCACAAGCAAACCTGGCAGCCCCTGTGACACCGGGGCGTACCCTGCGTCCCCTGGGCAGCCCCTGCATCAGAAGGGCGGCTCCTGCACCACCTGGGCGGCCCCTGAGCCAGGTATCAGACCCCTGCGTCACGGCGTGCAACCCCAGCAGTTCCTGCGCCACCAGGGAGACCCCTGCACCACGTACCAGACCCCGGCATCATCGCGCGCAATCCCAGCAGCCCCTGTGGCGCCTGGGTTTCCCCTGCTTCCCCTGGGTGGTCCCTGCACTTGGTACAAGACCCCGGTGTTACCGCACGCAACCACGGCAGCCCCGGCGTTCCCTGGGCGACGCCTGTGCCGAGTACCAGACCCCGGTGTCCCCGCGTGCCACCCCAGAAGTCCCTGTGCCACCTGGGCGGTCTCTGCATCACATGGGCGGCCCCTGAACCACCTGGGCAGCTCCTGCACCATGTACTAGACCCCGGCGTCCACGCACGCCACACCAGAAGCCCCTGAGACACCTGGGCGGCCTCTGCACTTGGTACAAGACCCCGGCGTACAAGTGCGCAACCCCAGCACCCCTGCACCTCCTGGGCTGCTACTGCATCACCTGGGAGACCAATGCACCAATACCAGACTCCAGTGTTAACGCGCACAACCCCGGCAGCCCCTGTGCTCCTTGGGCGACACCTGCGCCAGGTACCAGATCCCGGCGTCCCCGCACGCAAACCCTGCAGCCACTGCCAACTGGGCTGCCCCTTCTCCAGGTACCAGACTCCGCCGTCCCCGCATGCAACCGCGGAAGTCCTTGCGCCACCTGGGGGACCCCAGTGCCAGGTACCAGACCCCGGCGTCCTCCCGCGCAACCCCAGCAGTTCCTGCGCCACATGGGCGACCCCTGCACCATGTACCACAACCCAGCGTCCCCACGTGCAACCCCGATGTCGGGAGCCATTTCTTTGTATTCAGGCTCATAGATGCAAATACAGCCTTTAAAGGTATAAGCTTTGCCAAACAGGACGATTAAGACTTGTTGTTAAGAGTGCTATACATTTCTATAGGCAACGGCTATCTGAAGATAGACTAGATTGTTCTTCAATCCAGGTGACCTCACCCACCCAGGGGGCATGACTCCCAGATGCAGGCGAGGAGGGAGGTGGTCTCAAGAGATCAGGTTAACAGAAAGGGGTGTTGACAATGTATGGTGGAGGGGACTTTGTATCTATTTCTTGTGCTCTGAAAGGATATATAAATACTGGGCTGAATAAAGTCGAAACTGCTGCAGTATGGAACTGAGAGCCCTCCCGAAAAATCATCTTTTGTCTCTCTCTTTTTATTTTTCTTAATCCTCACTCCCTGTTTCAGGAACCATTCGAACCTTTCAGCTCTGCCGGCGGGTTCCGGCACCCCGATAGTCCTTCAGCCACCTTGGTGGCCCCTTTGCTAGATACCAGACTCCGGCGTCACCGCACGCAACCCTGACAAACCCTGAGCCACCTGGGCGGCCCCTGCGCCAGATGCCAGCCCCAGAGTCCCCGCGCGGCACCCCGGCAGTCCCTGCGTTCCCTGGGCAATCCCTGCGCCAGCTACCAGAACCCTGCGTCCCTGCGTGCAACTCCGGCAGTCCCTGCACCACCTGGGCAGCCTCTGCGCTAGGGGTCAGACCCCGGTGTCCCCGCGTGCCACCCGAGAAGTCTCTGCGCCACCTTGGCAGCCACTATGCCAGGTACCAGGCCCCGTCATCCCTGCAAGCAAACCCGGCAGCACTTGTGACACCGGGGCATCCCCTGCATCCCCTGCGAACCCTGGGCGGTCCCTGAATCAGAAGGCGGCTCCTGCACCACCTGGGTGGCCCCTGGGCCAAGTATCAGACCCCGTGGTCACCGCGTGCAACCCAGGCAGTTCCTGCACCACCTGGGAGGCCCCTGAGCCAGATACCACACCCCGGCATCATCGCAAGCAAACCCGGCAGCCTCTGTGCCGCCTGGGTGTCCCCTGCCTCCCCTGGGCGGTCCCTGCGCCTGGTACAAGACCCCGGTGTTACCGCGCGCAACTCCGGTAGCCCCGGCGTTCCCTGGGTGACGCCTGTGCCAGGTACCAGATCCCGGCGTCCCCGCGTGCAACCCAGTCACCCCTGAACCACCTGGGCTGCACCTGCATCACCTGGGCAGCATCTGCGCCAGGTACCAGACGCTGGAGTTACATAGCACTCCACCCCGACAGTCCCTGCGCTCCCTGGGCGAACCCTGAGCCAGGTACCAGACCCCAGTGTCCACGTACTCAACCCCGGCAACCCCCAATCACCTGGGGCCCCCGGTGCCAAATACCAGACTCCTGCATTCCTGAGAGCAACCGCAGCAGCCCCTGTGCCACCTGGGCCGCCGCTGCATCACATGGGCGGCCCCTGCGCCACCTGGGCGGCCCCAGCACCAGGTACCAGACCCCTGCGTCCCTGCGTGCAACTCCGGCAGTCCCTGCACCACCTAGGCGGCCGCTGTGCTAGGGATCGAACCCCGGTGTCCCCGCATGCCACCCGAGCATTCCCTGCGCCACCTTGGCAGCCCGTGCACCCACGTACCAGACCACGTCATCCCCAAAAGCAAACCCGGCAGCCGCTGTGACACCAGGGATTCCCCAGCGTCCCTTGGGCGGCCCCTGCATCAGAAGGGCGGCTCCTGCACCACCTGGGCGGCCCCTGCGCCAGGTATCAGACCCCGTGGTCACCGCGTTCAACCCAGGCAGTTCCTGCACCACCTGGGAGCCCCTGCGCCAGGTACCAGACCCCGGCATCATCGCGATCATACCCGGCAGCCCCTGTACCGCCTGGGCGTCCCCTGCGTCCCCTGGGCGTTCCCTGCACCTGATAGAAGACCCCGGTGTTACCGCGCATAACCCCGGCAGCTCCGGCGTTCTCTGGGTGACGCCTGTGCCAGGTACCAGATCCCGGCATCCCCGCGTGCAACCCCGGCACCCCTGAACCACGTGGGCTGCACCTGCGTCACCTGGGCAGCACTTGCGCCAGGTACCAGATGCCGGAGTTACATCGCGCATCACCCTGGCAGTCCCTTCGCTCCCTGGGCAAACCCTGAGCCAGGCGCCAGACCCCGGTGTCCACGTACGCAACCCTGGCAGTCCCCAATCACCTGGGCGCCCCGGTGCCACGTACCAGACTCCTGCATGCCTGAGAGCAACCGCAGCAGCCCCTGCGCCACCTGGGCGGCCGCTGCATCACATAGGCGGCCCCTGCACCACCTGGGTGGCCCCTCACCAGGTATCAGACCCCGGCGTCACCGCGTGCAACCCTGGCAGTTACTGCGCCACCTGGTCGTCCCCTGCACCACATACCAGACCCTGGCGTTCCCGCGTGCAACCCCGAAAGTCCTTGAGCCACCTTGGGGGCCTCTGTGCTAGGTGCCATACCCCGGCGTCACCGTGAGCCACCCCGGCAGGCCCTGCGCCACATGGGCGGTTCCTGCACCAGATACCAGACCCCGGTGTCCCCGCGTGCCACCCCAGCAGTCCCTGCGCAACCTTGGCGGCTCCTGTGCCAGGTACCAGACCTCGGCATCCCCGCACCCAGTCCCGGCAGCAATATACCACCTAGGCTTCCCCTGCGTCCCCTCGGTGGCCCCTGCGCCAGGAACAAGACCCCGGTTTTACGGCGCACAACCCCTACAGCCCCTGCGCTCCTTGGTCGACACCTGCGCCAGCTACCAGTCCCCGGCATCCCCGCGCGAAACCCTGGTAGCCTCTACGACACCTGGGCAGCCCCTGCGTAACCTGAAAGGCCCCTGCACCAGGTACAAGACCCGGGCGACACCGTGAGCCACTCTGGAAGGCCCTGCGACACCTTGACGGCCCCTGCACCATGTACGAGACCCCGGCGTCCACGTGCGCAACCCCTGATGCCCCTGCGCCTCCTGGGCATCCCCTGCACCAGTTACCAGAACCCGGCGTCCTAGTGCTCAACCCTGGCAGTTCCAGAGCCACCTGGGCGACCCCTGCGCCAGGTACCTGACTCCGGCTTCCCCGTGCGCAACCCCGGCAGCCCCTGCGACACTGGGCATGCCCTGTACCATGTACCAGACCCCGGCGTCCCTGCGTGCTACCCCGAAAGTCCTTGAGCCCCCTGGGGGGCCCCTGTGCTAGGTACCAGACTCCGGCATCCACGTGCGAAACCCGGCAACCCCTGCACCTCTTGGTGGCCCCTGCGCCAAGTACCACACACCGGCATCCCCGCGCTGCACCCCAGAAGTTCCTGTGCCACCTGGGTGGCCTCTGCATCACATGGGCAGCTCCTGCGTCAACTGCGCAGCTCCTGCGCCAGGTACCAGACCCCGTCGTCTACTCGCGCCACGCCGGCAGTCCCTGCGCCACCTGGGCGGCCCCAGCACTAGGTACCAGACGCCGGCGTCCACGCGCGCCACCCCAGCAGCCCCTAAGCCACCTGGGTTGCCTCTACACACTGTATGAGACCCCGGCGTCCCCTCGTGCAACTTCGAAAATCCTTGAGCCAACTGGGCGAACCCTACTCCAGGTACCAGACCCCGGCATCATTGCGCGCAAACCCAGCAGCCCCTGTGACACCTGGGCGTCCCCTACGTCCCCTGGGCGGCCCCTGTGCCAGTTACAACACCCGGGTGTCACCGCGCGCAACCCCGGCAACCCCTGTGCTCCTTGGGTGACCCCTGCGCCATGTACCAGACCCGGCGTCCCCGCACGCAACTCCGGCAGCCCCTGCCATCTGGGCTGCCCCTTCACCAGGTATCAGATCTCGCCATCCCCGCGCGCATCCCAAGCAGTCACTGCGCCACCTGGGCGGACCCTACACCAGTACCAAACCCCGGTGTCCATGCGTGCAACCACGGCAGTCCCTGCGCGACCTGGGCGGCCTCTGCACTAGGGGTCAGTCCCCGGTGTTCCCGCGTGCCACCCCAGCAGACCCAGCGCCACCTTGTCGGCCCCTGCGCCAGGTACTAGACCCCTGCATCCCCACGCGCAATCCCAGCAGCCCCTGTGCCACCTAGGCATCCCTGCATCCCCTGGGCAGCCCCTGCGCCAGGTACAAGACCCCGGTTTTACTGCGCGAAACTCCAGAAGTCCTTGAGCCACCTGGGGTTCCATGCTCTAGGTACCAAACCCCAGCATCCTCGCGCACAACAATGGCAGTTCCTGCGCCACCTGGGCGACCTCTGTTCCAGGTACCTGATCCCGGCTTCACCGTACGCAAACCCGGTACCGCTGTGCCACCTGGGCTTCCCCTGCATCCCCTGGGTGGCCCCTGCAACAGGTACAAGACCCCTGTGTTACTGCGCGCAACCCCGGCAGCCCCTGAGCCACCTTGGCGGCTTCTGCACCCGGTACAAGACCCCAGCGTACAACTGCACAACCCCGGCATCCCTGCACCACCTGGGCTACACCTGCATCACCTGGGTGACTCCTGCGCCAGGTACCAGAGGCCGGCGTTAGCGCAAGCCACCCTGGCAGTCCCTGCACTCCTTGGTTGACCCCTGCGCCAGGTTCCAGACCCCGGCTTCCACGTACGCAACCCCGGCAGCCCCTCGCCACCTTGGCGCCCCTGGTGCCAAGTCCCAGACCCCGGAATGCCTGGGAGCAACCGCAGCAGCCCCTGCGCCACCTGGAAAGCAGCTTCATCATATGGGCGGCCTCTGCAACACCTTGGCAGCCCCTGTGCCAGGTATCAGACCCCGGTGTCACCGCGTGTAACCCAGGCAGTTACTGCGCCACATGGTCGGCCCCTGCGCCAGGTACCAGACCCCGACATCATCCCGCGCAAACCCGGCAGCCCCTGTGCCACCTGGACATCCCCTGCGTCCCCTGGCCGGCACTTGCGACAGGTAAAAGACCCCGGTATTACCGCACACAACCCCGGCAGCCCCTGCGGTCCTTGGGCGATGCTGTGCCGGGAACCAGACCCCGGTGTCCTCGCATGCAACCCCAGCTGTCACTGTCCCACCTGGGGTCCCCTGCGCCAGATAACTGACCCCGGAGTCCCCGCGCACAACCCCGGCAGCCCCTGGGCCACCTAGGCGGCCCCTGCACCATGTACCACACCCCAGCATTCCCGCGTGCAACCCCGAAAGTCCTTGACCCACATGCATGGCCCCTGTGCTAGGTACCAGACCCCGGCGTAACCGCACAGAACCTTGGCGCCCCTGCGACACCTGGGCGGTCCCAGACAATATATGAGACCCCAACGTCCACGTTTAAAAGCCCGGCAGCCCCTGCGCCTCCTGGGCGGCCCCTGTGCCAAATACCAGACCCTGAAGTCCCCGCACGCCTCCCCAGAATCCCCTGAGCCACCTTGGCGGCCTCTGCACCTGGACGGGACTCTGGCATCCAAGTGCGTAACCCCGGCACCCCTGCGCCACCTGGGCTGCACCTGAGTCACCTGGGCGGCACCTGTGCCAAGTATCAGATGCCGGCGATACCACGTGCCACCCCGACATTCTCTGCGCTCCCTGGGCGACCCCTGTGCCAGGTACCAGACACCGGGGTTCAGGTACACAACCCTGGCAACCAGGCATACCTGCGCACAACTGCAGCAGCCCATGCGCCACCTGGGCGGCACCTGCATCAGAAGGGTGACTACTGCACCACTTGGGTGGCCCCAGCGCCAGGTATCAGACCCCAGCGTCACTGCCTGCAAGCCCGGCCGTTCCTGCACCACCTGGGAGGCCCCTGCGCCAGATACCAGACCCCGGCATCATCGCGCGCAATCCCGGCAGCGCCTGTGCCACCTGGTCGTCCCCTGTGTCCCCTGGGCGGCCCTTGCCACAGGTACAAGACCCCGGTGTTACCGCGCGCAAACTAGGCAGCCCCTGCGGTCCTTGGGCGATGCCTGCGCCAGGTAACAGACCCCGGCGTCCTCGCATGCAACCCCAGCTGTCACTACACCACCTGGGGTCCCCTGTGCCAGGTACCTGACCCCAGCATCCCCGCGCGCAACCCCAGCAGCCCCTGTGCCACCTAGGTGGCCCATGCACCATGTACCACACCCCAGCATTCCCACGTGCAACCCTGAAAGTCCTTGAGCCACATGTGCTAGGTACCAGACACCGGCGCCACTGCGCATAACCTCGGCAGTCTCTGCGACACCTGGGCGGCCCCTGCGACACCAGGGCGGCCTCTGCACCATGTGCAACACCCCGGCATCCATGTGCGCAACCCCAGCAGCCCCTGCGCCTCCTGGGAGGCCCGTACACCAAGTATAGACCCCAGCGTCCCCGCACAACATACCAGAAGTCCCTGTGCTACCTGGGAGGCCTCTGCATCACATGGGTGGCCCCGCCACCTGGGCGGCTCCTGCACCATGTATCTCACCCCGGCGTCCATGCGCACCACTCCAGAGGTCCTGAGCCACCTGGGCGGCCTCTGCACCCAGTACGAGACCCCGGCGTCCAAGTTAGCAACTCCAACCCTCCTGTGCCACCTGGGCTGCACCTTCGTATCCCAGGCGGCCCCTGCGACAGTTACAAGACCCCGGTGTTACCGCGCGCAACCCCGGCAGCCCCTGCGCTCCTTGGGCGACCCCTGCACCAGGTACAAGACCCCGGCATCCCCGCGGGCAACCCTGGTAGCCTCTTTGACACCTGGGCGGCCCTTGCATCACCTGGACGTCCCCTGCGCCAGGTACAACACTCCCGTGTTACAGCGGGAAACCCCGGCAGCCCCTGCGCTCCTTGCACCAGGTACCAGAACACGGAGTCCTCCCGCGCAACCGCGGAATTCCTTACGCCATCTGGGGTCCCTGCGCTAGGTACCAGACTCCGGCGTCATTTCCCACAATAATGCCATGTCCTGTGCCACCTTGGCGACCCCTTCGCCAGGTACCTGACCCTGGCGTCCCTGCGTGCAACCCCGGCAGGCTATGCGAAACCTGGGAGGCCCCTGAACCATGTACCAGACCCCGGTTTCCCCGCGTGCAACCCCGAAAGTCCTTGAGCCCCCTGGGGGGTTCCTGTGCTAGGTACCAGACCCCGGCATCATTGCCAGCCACCCCAGAAGGTCCTGCGAAACCTGGGGGGCCCCTGCGCTAAGTACCCATCCCCGGCATCCCCCCGTACAACCCCGAAAGTACTTGCGTGACCTGGGGGACCCATGGGCCATGTACCAGACACCGGCGTTACTGCGTGCCACCCCGGCAGTCCCTACACTCCCTGGGCGACCCCTTCGCCACTTGTCAGACCCCAGCATCCACATACGCAACCCCAGCATCCCCTGGCCACCTGGGCAACCCCGGTGCCAAGTCCCAAACCCCGGCATGCCTGCGAGCAACCGCAGCAGTCCCTGCGCCGCCTGGGCAGCCCCTGCATCACATGGGCGGCCCAGGCACCACCTGGGCGGCCCCTTCGCCAGGTATCAGGCCCCGGCATCACCGCGTGCAACCCCGGCAGTTACTGCGCCAACTAGGCGGCCCCTGCGCCAGGTACAAGATCCCGGCGTCCACGCGCGCAACTCCGGAAGCCCCTGCCAACTGGGCTGCCCATTCACCAAATATCAGACCCCGCCGTCCCCGCGTGCAACCGCAGAAGATCTTGTGCCACCTGGGGGACCCCTGCTCCAGGTACCTAACCCCGGCGTCCTCGAGCGCAACCCTGGCAGTTCCTGCACCACCTGGGTGGCCCCTGCACCATGTACCACACCCCAGCGTCCCCACGTGCTACCCCGAGAGTCCTTGAGCCACCTGGGGGGCCCCTGTGCTAGGTACCAGACCCCGGCGTCAATGCGTGCAACCCCTGCAGCCTCTGCCATACCTGGGCGGCAACTGCGACACCAGGGCGGCCCCTGTGCCATGTCAGAGAACCCGGCGTCCAAGTGCGCAATCCCGACAGCCCCTGCGCCTCCTGGGCGGCCCCTGCCCAAAGTACCAGACCCCGGCATCTCCGAGCGCCACCCCAGGAGCCTCTGAGCCACCTGGGCCGCCTCTGCACCTGGAAAGAGACCTCGGCGTCCAAGTGCGCAACCCCGGCAGCCCTGCACCACCTGTGCTGCACCTGCGTCACCTGGGCGGCCCCTGCGCCAGGTACCAGACCGTGGCGTCCTTGCGAGCCACCCCAGAAGTCACTGTGCAACCTTGGCGGCCTCTGCATCACATGGGCAGCCCCTGCACCACCTGGGCGGCCGCTACACCATGTTCCAGACACCATCGTCCCTGCGCCACCTGGGCGGCCTCTGCGCTAGGGGTCAGACCCCGGTGTCCTGCGTGCCACCCCACTGTCCTCGCGTGACCTTGCGGCCCTGTGTCCCCTGGGCGGCCCCTGCGCCAGGTACAAGAACCCCACGTTCCCGCGTGAAACCCCGGCAGCCCCTTGCAACTGGGCTGCCCGTTCAGCAGTTACCAGACCCCGGAGCCAACGCGCACAACCAAGGCAGTTCCTGCACACCTTGGCAACCCATGAGCCAGATACCAGACCCCAGCATCGCCGTGTGCAACCCTGAAAGTCCTTGAGCTACCAGGGGGCCCCTGTGCTAGGTACCAGACCCCGGCATCACCACGAAACACCCCGGCAGCCACTGCCACATGGGCGGCCCCTGCATTACGGGTCAGACCCCGGTGTCCCCGCGTGCCACCCCAGCAGTCCCTGCGACACCTGGGCGGCCCCTGCGCCATGTATGACCCCGGTGTCCACGTGCGCAACCCCGGCAGCCCTGCACCTCCTGGGCTGCACCTGTGTAACCTGGGCGGCCCCGGCGCCAGGTACCAGAAGTCGGCATTACTGCACACCACCCTGGTGGTCTCTGTGCCACCTGGGAGGCCCCTGAGCCAGGTACATGACCCCGGTGTCCTCACGCGCATCCCCGGCTATTCTTGCGCCACCTGGGCGATACCTGCGCCAGGGACTGTACCCCGGCGTCCACATTCACAACCCCGGCAGCCCCTTGCCTACTGGGTGGCCTCTGCTTCACATGGGCGGCCCCTGCACCACCTGGGCAGCTCCTGCACCATGTACCAGAACCCGCCACTCACGCATGCCACCCCAGCAGCCCCTGAGACACCTGGGTGGCCTCTGCACCCGGTTCGAGACCCCGGCGTCCAAGTGCGCCACCCCGGCCCCCCTGCGCCACCTGGGCTGCAACTGCGTCACCTGGGCGGCCCCTGAACCATGTACCAGACCCCAGCATCGCCTTGTGCCACCTGGTTGTCCCCTGTGACCCCTGGGAGGCCCCTGCACCAGGTAGAAGACACCAGTGTTACCGTGTGCAACCCAGGCAGCCCCTGCGCTCCTTGGGCGACCCCGCGACATTTACCAGACCCCAGTGTCCACGCACGCGACCCTGGTAGATTCTGCGACACCTGGGTGCCCCCTACCTCACCTATGCGGCCCCTGCGCCAGTTTCCTGACACCGGCGTCCTGGCACGCAATCCCGGCAGTTCCTGTGCCACCTGGGCCACCCCTGCACCATGTACCACACCCCAGCGTCCCCGCGTGCAACTCTGAACGTTCTTGAGCCACCTGGGGGGCCCCAGTTCTAGGTACCAGACCCTGGCATCCACGTGCGCAACCCGGCAACCCCTGCGCCTCCTGGGCGGCCCCTGTGCCAAGTTCCAGACCCCAGCACCCCGCGCGCCACCCCAGCAACCGCTGAGCCACCTGGGCGGCCTCTGCACCCGGTACGAGACTCAGGCTTCAAGTGCACAACCCCGGCACCTCTGAGACACCAGGGGGGCCCCTGTTCTAGATACCAGACCCCGGAGTCCACGTGCTCATTCCCAGCAGTCCCTGCACCACCTTGGCGGCCCCTGCACACCCTGAGCGGCCCCTGCACCAGTTACAAAATCCCGGTGTTACCGCGCGCAACCCCGGCAACCCCTGAACTACTTGGGCGACCCCTGCACCATGTACGAGACCCCGGCGTCCACGTGTGCCACTCCAGAGTTCCCTGTGCCACCTGGGCGGCCCCTGCATCAGAAAGGTGGCTCCTGCACCACCTTGGCGTCCCCTGCACCAGGGACCTGACCCCGGCGTCCCCGCGTGTAACCCCGGCAGGCCCTGCGACTCCTGGGTGGCCAATGTGCCAGATACCAGTCCCTGGCGTCCCCGCATGCAACCCTGAAAGTCCTTGGGCCACCTGGGGGGCCCCTGTGCTAGGTACCAGACCCCAGCATCACCGCGAGCCACCCCGGCAGGCCCTGCACCATCTACGCAAGGTACCAGACGCCAGGTTTACCGCGCTCTACCCAGGCAGTCCCTGTGCTCCCTGGGCGACCTCTGTGCCCGGTGCAAGACTCCAGCCTCCACATACGCAACCCCGGCAGCCCCTCACCACCTGGGCGCCCCGGTGCCAAGTACCAGACCCCGGTATGCCTGAGAGCAACCACAGCACTCCCTGCGCCACCTGGGCAGCACCTGCATTACATGGGCGGCCCCTGCACCACCTGGGCGGCCCCTGTGCCAGGTATCAGACCCCGGCGTCACCACGTGCAACACCGGAAGTTACTGCGCCACCTGGGCAGCCCCTGTGCCAAGTACCAGACCCCGGCATTGTCGTGCGCAAACCCGGAAGCCCCTGTGCCACCTGGGCGTCCCCTGCATCCCCTGGTGGCCCCTGCGACAGATACAAGACCCCGGTGTTACCGCACGCAACCCCGGCTGTAACTGCACCACCTGGGCTCCCCTGCGCCAGGTACCTGACCCCGGCATCCCCGCGAGGAACCACTGCATCCCCTGCATCACCTGGGTGGCCACTGCATCATGTACCACACCCCAGCGTACCCGCGTGCAACCCTTAAAGTCCTTGAGCCACATGCGTGGCCCCTGTGCTAGGTACCTGACCCCGGCGTCACCGTGCGCAACCCGGCAGCCTCTGCGACACCTGGGCGGTCCCTGTGAGACCTGGGCGGGCCTTGTGCCATTTACGAGACCCCGGTGTCAACGTGCGCAACCCCGGCAGCCCCTGTGACTCCTGTGCGGCCCCTGCGCCAAGTACCAGTCCCCGGCGTCCCCGCGTGCCATCCAATAAGTCCCTGTGCCACTTGCGTGGCCTCTGCATCACATGGGCGGCCCCTGCACCACATGGGTGGCTCCTGCACCATATACCAGACCCCGGCATCCACGCGTGCCTCTCCAGAGGCCTTGAGCCACCTGGGCGGCCTCTGCATCTGGTACAAAACCCCGGCATCCAAGTGCGCAACCCCGGCCCCCCTGCACCACCTGGGCTGCACCTGAGTCACCTGGGCAGCCCCTGTGCAAGGTATAAGACCCCGGCAACCCCGCGCACAAACCCGGCAGCCCCTATGCCACCTGGGTGTCCCCTGCGTCCCCTAGGCGGCCACTGCGCCAGGTACAAGACCCCGGTGTTACCGTGCGCTACCCCGGCAGCCCCTGCAATCTGGGCTGCCTCTTCGCCAGGTACCAGACCCCACCGTCCCCACGCGCCACCCCAGCAGTCACTGCGCCACTTGGGTGGCCTCTGCATCACATGGGCGGTCCCTGCCCCACCTGGTCGGCTCCTGCACCATGTACCAGACCCGGACGTCCACGCGCGTCACCCCAGCAGCCCTGAGCCACCTGGGCGGCCTCTGCACCCGGTACGAGACCCCAGCGTCCAATTTTGCAATCCCGGCCCCCCTGAGCCACCTGCACTGCACCTGCTTCACCTGGGCGGCCCCTGCGCCAGGTACCAGGCTCCGGCATCCTCGCGTGGAACCCCAACAATCCCTGCACTGCCTGGGCGGCCTCTAGGCCAGGTACCAGACCCCGGCATCCCCGCGGGCAAACCCGGAACCTCTTGTGCCACCTGGGCGTCCCCTGCATCCCCTGGAAGGCCCCTGCGCCAAGTACAAGACCCCGGTGTTACCGCGCGCAACCCAGGCAGCCCCTGCACTCCCTGGGCTACCCCTGTGCCAGGTACCAGACACCGGCGTCCCCGCACGCAACCCCGGTATCCTCTCCGACACCTGGGTGGCCCCTGCATCACCTGGGCGGCCCCTGCGCCAGGTACCAGACTCCGGAGTCACCGCGAGCCTCCCTGGAAGGCCCTGCGACACCTTTGGCGGCCCCTGCATCAGGTACCAGACACTGGCATCCCCACGCGCCATCCCAGAAGTCACTGTGCCCCCTGGGCAGCCTCTGCCTCACATGGGCAGCCCCTGTGCCACCTGGGCGGCCCCTGCACCATGTACCAGACCCCGGCGTCCCTGCGCAAAACCCAGGCAACCCCTGCACCACCTGGGCGGCCCCTGCATCATAAGGCCAGCTCCTGCACCACCTGGGTGCCCCTGCGCCAGGTATCAGACCCCAGGGTTACCGCGTGCAACCCCGGAAGTCCTTGCACCACCTGTTCGGCCCCTGTGCCAGATACCAGACACTGGCGACCCCGAGTGCAGGGGCTGCTGCCATTATGCACAGGTATGCCGGGGTCTGGTTCTGGCACCGGGGGCGCCCAGGTGGCGAGGGGCTGCTGGGGTTGCGTACCTGGATGCCCCAGTCTGGTACCTGGCGCTGGGGTCGCGCAGGGAGCGCAGTGACTATCTGGGTGGCGCGCGGTAACGCCGGCGTCTGGTACTTGGAAAAGGCTCCGCCCAGATTATGCAGGTGCAGCCCAGGTGGCGCAGGGGTGCCGGGGTTGCGCACTTGGACGCCGGAGTCTCATACCGGGTGCAGAGGCCGCCAAGGTGACTCAGGGGCTGCTGGGGTGGCTAGCGGGGACGCCAGGGTCTGGTACTTGGCACAGGCGCCTCCCAAGAGGCGCAGGGGCTGCCGGGGTTGCACACGTGGATGCCGGGGTATCGTATATTGTCAGTGGTCGCCAAGGTGTTGCTTAGGCCGCCCAGGTGTCGCAGAGGCTGCCGTGATTGCGTGCGGTGCCGCCGGGGTCTGTTATCTAGCAAAGGGGCACCCAGGTGACTCATGGACTTTCGGGGTTGCACGCGGAGACGCTGGGGTGTGGAAAGTGTGGAAAATGGTGCAGGGGTGGCCCAAGTGGCACAGGAATTGCCGGGGTTGTGCGCGAGGACGCCGGGATCAGGTACCTGGTTCAGGGTTCCCCCAGGTGGCCCAAGGACTTCCGCGGTTGCACGCGAGGATGGCGGGTTCTGGTACCTGGTGAAGGGGCAGCCCGTTGGCAGGGGCTGCCGGGGTTGCGCGCGGGGATGTCGGGATCTGGTACCTGACGCAGGCGACGCCCAAGGAGCGCAAGGGCTACCGGGGTTGCGGGCGGTAACACCGGGGTCTTGTACCTGGCGCAGGGGCCGCTCAGGGGACACAGGGGATGCCCAGGTGGCACAGGGGCTGCCGGGTTTGCGCGCGATGATGCCGGGGACTGGTACCTGGCGTAGGGGTCGCCCAGGTGGGGCAGAAACTGCCGGGGTTGCACGCGGTGACGCCGGGGTCTGATACCTGGCGCAGCGGCAGCCCAGGTGGTGCAGGAGCTGCTCTTCTGATGCAGGGGCCGCCCAGGTGGTGCAATTGTTGCCAGGGTTGTGCGCAATGACGCCGGGGTCTGGTACATGGTCCAGGGACAGTCCAGGTGGTGCAGTGGCTGCCCATGTGATGTAGAGGCAGCCCATGTGGCACAGGCTGCCGGGGTTGCTCGCGGTGACGCCGGGGTCTGGTACCTAGCACAGGGGCCCCCCAGGTGGCTCAAGGACTTTCGGGGTTGCACGCAGGGACGCCGGGGTGTGGTACCTGGCGCAGGCACCGCCCAGGTGGTGCAGGAGCTGCCCCTCTGATGAAGGGGCCGCCCAGGTGGCGCAGGGGCTGCTTCGTTTGCGCTGGAATGCTGGGGTCTGGTACTTGTCACCGGGGGCGCCCAGGTGACGAGGGGCTGCCGGGGTTGCATACCTGGATGCCGAGGTCTGGTACCTTGCACAGGGGTCGCCCAGGGAGCGCAGGGACTGCTGGGGTGGCGCGCGGTAACGCCGGCATCTGGTACATGGCGCAGGGGCCGCCCAGGTGACGCAGGTGCAGCCCAGGTGGCGCAAGGGTGCTGGGGTGCGCACTTAGACGCCGCGGTCTTGAACCGGGTGCAGAGGCTGCCAAGGTGGCTCAGGGGCTGCTGGGGTGGCGCGCGGGGATGCCGGGGTCTGGTACCAGGCGCAGGGCGCGCCCAGGTGACCTAGGTTCAGCCAAGGTGGCGCAGGGTCCCGGGGTTGCGCAATTGGACGACGGGGTTTTGTACCGGGTGCAGAGGCCACCCAGGTGGCTCAGGGGCTGGTAGCATGGCTCGCGTGGATGCTAGGGTCTGGTACATGGTGCAGGAGCCTCCCAGGTGGGGCAGGTGCCGTTCATGTGATGCAGAGTCCGCCCAGGTGGCACAGGAACTTCTGGGGTGCCAGCGGGAACGCCGGGGTCTGGTACTTGGTGCAGGGACCGCCCAGGAGGCGCAGGGGCTTCCGGGGTTGCGCATGTGGACGCCGGGGTCTTGTACATGGCGCAGGGGCCTCCCAGGTGTCACAGGGACCGCCCAGGTGTTGCAGAGGCTGCCGGGGTTGTGTGTGTTGACGCCGTTGTCTGGTACCTAGCATAGGGGTCCCCCAGGAGGCTCAAGAACTTTTGGGGTTGTATGCGAGGACACCAGGGTCTGGTGCTTGGCGCGGGGGCCGCCCAGGTGATGCAGGTGCACCCCAGGTGCCGCAGGGGTGCCGGGGTTGCGCACTTGGACGCCGGGGTCTTGTACCAGGTGCAAATGCCGCCCAGGTGGCTCAGGTGGGGCTGGGGTGGAGCGCAGGGATGCCGGGGTCTGGTACTAGGTGCAGGGGCCGCCCAGAGGCACAGGGGCTGCTGGGGTTGCGACCGTGGATGCCAGGATCTCGTACATAGCACAGATATCGCCCAAGTAGTGCAGGGGCTCCCGGGTTTGCGTGTGGTAACACCGGGGTCTTGTACCTGGCCCAGGGACCTCCCAGGGGAAGTAGGGGATACGTAGGTGGCACAGGGGCTGCCGGGTATGCGTGCGATGATTCTGGGGTCTGGTATCAGGCGCAGGGGCGTCCCAGGTGGCAAAGGAAATGCCGGGGTTGAACGCGGTGAAGCCGGGGTCTGATACCTGGTGCAGGGGCCGCCCAGGTGGTGCAGGAGCCGCCCTTCTGATGAAGGGGCCGCCCAGGTGGCACAGAGGCTGCCGGAGTTGCGCGCGTTGACGCCGGGGTCTGGTACCGAGCACAGGGGCCCCCCAGGAGGCTCAAGGACTTTCGGGGTTGCACGCAAGGACGCTTGTGTCTGGTACTTGGCAAGGGGCCGCCCAGGAGATGCAGGTGCAGCCCAGGTGGCGCAGGGGTGCTGGGGTTGCGCACTTGGAAGCCAGGGTCTCGGACCGGGTGCATAGGCCACCCAGGTGGCTCAGGTGGGGCTGGGGTGGAGCCCGGGGACGCCAGGGTCTGGTAATTGGCGCAGGGGACGCCCAGGAGGTTCAGGGGCTGCCGGGGTTGCGACCATGGACGCCAGGGTCTCGTACATAGCACAGGCATCCCCCAAGTAGCGCAGGGACTAATGGGGTTGCGAGCGGTAACACTGGGTTCTTGTACCTGGAGTAGGGACCGCCCAGGGGAAGCAGGGGATGCCCAGGTGGCACAGGAGCTGCCGGGTTTGTGTGCGATGATTCTGGGGTCTGGTACCTGGCTCAGGGGCGTCCCAGGTGACACAGGAACTGCCGGGGTTGCACGCGGTGAAGCCGGGGTCTGATACCTGGCGCAGGGGCCGCTCAGGTGGTGTAGAGGCCGCCCTTCTGATGCAGGGGCCGCCCAGGTGGCGCAGAGGCTGCCGGGGTTGCGCGCATTGACGCCGGGGTCTGGTACCAAGCACAGGGGCCCCCAAGGAGGCTCAAGGAGTTTTGGGGTTGCATGCGAGTATGCTGGTGTCTGGTACTTGGCGAAGGGGCCACCCAGGTGACGCAGGTGCAGCCCAGGTGGAGCAGGGGTGCCGGGGTTACGCACTTGGACGCCGGGGTCTCGTACCGTGTGCATAGGCCGCCCAGGTGGCTCAGGTGGGGCTGGGGTGGAGCGCGTGGACGCCGGGGTCTGGTACTTGGCGCAGGGGCTGCCCAGGATGCGCAGGGGCTGCCGGGGTTGCGACCGTGGACGCTGGGGTCTCGTACATAGTGCAGGCATCGCTCAGGTAGTGCAGGGCTCCTGGGGTTGTGCGAGGTAACACCGGGGTCTTGTACCTGGCACAGGGAACGCCCAGGGGAAGAGGGGACTCCCAGGTGGTACAAGGGCTGCCAGGTTTGCGTGCGATGATTCTGGGGTCTGGTACCTGGCGCAGGGGCCACCCAGGTGGTGCAGGAGCCGCCCTTCTGATGCAGTGGCCGCCCAGGTGGGGCAGGGGCTGCTGCGGTTGCGCGCAGGTATGCCGGGGTCTGGTACTAGGCAATGGGGGCTCCCAGGTTGTGAGGGGCTGCCGGGGTGGCGTACCTGGATACCGGGGTCTGGTACCTGTCGCAGAGGTCAACCAGGGTGCGCAGGGACTGCCGGGATGGCGCACGGTAACGCCAGCGTCTGGTACTTGGCGCATGGGCCGCCCAGGTGACACAGGTGCAGCCCTGGTGGCGCAGGGGTGCCAGGGTTGTGAACTTGGACGCCGGAGTCTCCTACAAGGTGCAGAGGCGGCCTAGGTGGCTCAGGGGGTGCTGGGGTGGCGCGTGGGGATGCAGGGGTCTGGTACTTCATGGAAGGGCCGCCCAGGATGCGCAGGGGCTGCCGGGGTTGTGCACGTGGATGCTGGGACCTCGTATATTGTCGGTGGCCACCCAGGTGTCGCAGGGGCTGCCCACGTATTGCAGTGGCTACCGGGGTTTCGCGCTGGGACGCCGGGATCTGGTACCTGGTGCAGGGGTCGCCCAAGGAGCGCAGGGGCTGCAAGGGTTGCGCACGGTAACACCGGAGTCTTATAACTGGCATAGGGGCCACCCAGGGAATGCAGGGGCTGCCATGGTGGCGCAGGGAGAGCTGGGATGGCACGCGGGGACACCGGGGTCTGACCCCTAGCGCATGGGCCACACAGGTGTCGCAGGGCCTGCCGGGGTGGCTCGCGGTGATGCCCGGGTCTGGTACCTAGCAAAGGGGCCCCCAGGTATCTCATGGACTTTCGGGGTTGCACGCGGGGACGCTGGGGTGTGGTACATCGTGCAGGGGCTGCCCAGGTGGCACAGACGCTGACGGGGTTGTGCGTGGGGACGCCGGGGTCAGGTCCCTGGCGCAGTGGTCGCCCAAGTGGCGAAGGAACTGCTGGGGTTGCGCCCGAAGATGCCGGGGTCAGGTACGTGACGCTGGGTCCCCCAGGTAGCGCAAGGACTTCTGGGGTTGCACGCGGGGAAGCCGGGGTCTGGTACCTAGCACAGGGGCCACGCAGGTATCGCAGGTCATGCCGGGGTGGCTCGCGGTGACGCTGTGGTCTGGTACCTAGCACAGGGTCCCCCCAGGTGGCTCAAGGACTTTCGGGGTTGCACGCGGGGACGCCGGGGTCTGGTTTCTGGCGCAGGTGCCGCCGAGTTGTCGCATAGCCTGTCGGGGTTGCGCGCGGGGAAGCCGGGATCAGGTACCTGGTGCAGGGGTCGCGTAGGTGGCGCAGGAACTGCCATTCTTGTTCGCAAGGATGCCGGGGACTGGTACCTTGCGCAGGGGACCCCAGGTGGAGCAAGGACTTCCGGGTTTGCGCGCGAGGATGCCGGGGTCTGGTACCTGGTGCAGGGGCCGCCCAGGTGGCATAGTGACAGCCGGGGTGGCGCGTGGGAATGGCGGGGTCTGGTACGTGGAGAAGGGGCAGCCCAGTTGGCAGGGAGTGCCGGAGTTGCGCGCAGGACCACGGGGTCTGGTACCTGGCACAGGCGTCGCCCAAGGAGCGCAGGGGCTGCCGGGGTTGTGCGCGGTAACACCTGGGTCTTTTACCTGGAGCAGGGGCAGCCCAGCGGATGCAGGGGAAGCCCTAGTGGCACAGGGGCTACCAGGTTTGCGCACGGGGATGCCGGGGTCTGGTACCTGGCGCAGGGGCCGCCCAGGTGGCGCAGGGGCCACCCAGGTGGCGCAGGAACTGCCATTGTTGTGTGGGAGGACACCGGGGTCTGGTACCTGGTGCAGGGATCGCCCAGGAGCACAGAGACTGCCGGGGTGGCACGCGGTAACGCCGGTGTCTGGTACCTGGCGCAGGGGCTGCCCAGGTGACGCAGGTGCAGCTCAGGTGGCACATGGCAGGGGCTGCCGGGGTTGCGCGCAGGGAGGCCAGGGTCTAGTACCGGGTGCAGTCACCACCAAGGTGGCTCATGGGCTGCCAGGGTTGCGTGAGATAACACTGGGGTCTTGTACCTGGCGCAGGGAACGCCCAGGGATGAAGGGGAAGCCCAGGTGGCACAGAAGCTCCCAGGTTTGCCGCGGGGATGCCGGGGTCTGGTACCTGCCGCAGGGGTGGCCAAGGTGGCGCAGGGACTGCTGGGGTGGCACGCAGGGACACCGGGGTCTGGTATCTGGCGCTGGGGCCGCCCAGGTGGTGCAGGGCGTGCCGGGGTGGCTCGTGGTGACACCAGGGTCTGGTACCTAGCACAGGGTCCCCCCAGGTGTCTCAACGACTTTTGGAGTTGTACGCCCAGGTGGCGCTGGGCCTGCCGAGTGGCTCGTGGTGACACCAGGGTCTGGTACCTAGCACAGGGTCCCCCCAGGTGTCTCAACGACTTTTGGAGTTGCACACCCAGGTGGCGCTGGGCCTGCCGAGTGGCTCGTGGTGACACCAGCGTCTGGTACCTAGCACAGGGGCCCCCCAGGTGTCACAGGGCCTGCCAGGGTTGTGCGCAGGGACACCGAGGTCAGGTCCTTGGGGCAGGGGTCACCCAGGTGGTTTAAGAACTGCTGGTGTCGCGCGCGAGGACGCCGGGGTCTGTTATCTGGTGCTGGGGCCGCCCAGGTATCGCATAGCCTGCTGGGGTTGTGCGTGGGGATGCCGGGTTCAGGTACCTGGCACAGGTGTCCCCCAGGTGTCGCAGGAACTGCCATTGTTATGCCCGAGGACGCCGGGGTCTGGTACCTAGTGCAGGGGACCCCAGGTGGCGCAAGAACTTCCGGGGTTACACGCGAGGATGCCAGGGTCTGGTACCTGGCGCAGGGGTCACCCAAGGAGTGCAGGAGCTGCCGTAGTTGTGCATGGTAATACCGGGATCTTGTATCTGTCGCAGGGTCCGCCCAGGGGACGCAGGGGACACCAAGGTGGTACAGGGGCTGCCGGGTTTGTGCGCGGGGATGCCGGGGTCTGGTCCCTGGCGCAGGGGCCGCCAAGGTGGCGAAGGGACTGCTTGGGTGGCCCGCGGGGACACCGCAAACTGACCCCTAGCGCCGAGGTGGAGCAGGGACTGCCGGGATTGCATGCGTGAACGCCGGGGTCTGGTACCTAGCACAGCGTCCGCCAAGGAGGTGCAGGGGCTGCCGGGTTTGAGCACGTGGACACGGAGGTCTGTTACCTAGCACAGGGGCCCCCAAGGGGGCTGAAGGACTTTCAGGGTTGCACGCGGGAACGCCGGGGTCTGGGACCTTGTTCAGCGGCCGCCCAGTGGCGCAGGGGCTGCCGGGGTTGCGCGCAGGGACGCCGGAATCAGGTACCTGGCACAGCGGTCGCCCAGGTAGCACTGAAACTGCCATTTTTATGAGAAAACGCCGGTGTCTGGTACCTAGCGCAGGGTTCCCCATGTGGCGTAAGGACTTCCGGGGTTGCAGGCGAGGACGCTGGGGACTCGTACGTGGTGAAGGGGCCGCCCAGGTGGCTCAGAGACAGCTGGGGTGGCACGCGGGGATGGCGGGGTCTGGTACTTGGTGAAAGGGAAGCCCATTTGGCAGGGGCTGCTGGGGTTGTGTGTGGGGATGCTGCGCTATGGTACCTGGTGCAGGCGTCGCCAAGGAGCGCAGGGGCTGCCAGGGTTGCGCGGGGATGCCGGGGTCAGGTCCCTGGCACAGGGGTCGCCCAGGTAGCACAGTAATTGCCGGGGATGGATGCGAGGACGCCGGGGTCAGGTACCGGGCACAGGGGTCCCCCGGGTGGCGCAAGGACTTTCAGGGTTGCACATGGGGACGCCGGGTTCTGGCACCTATTGCAGGGGCCCCCTAGGTGTCGCAGGCCCTGCTGCGGTGGCTCCAGGTGATGCCGGAGTCTTGTACCTAGCACAGGGGCCCCCCCATGTAGCTCAAGGACTTTCGGGGTTGCACGCAGGAACACCAGGGTCTGATACCTGGCGCATGGACCGACCAGGTGGCGCAGTGACTGCTGGTGTGGCGCGCGGGGACGGCGAGGTATGGTACTTGGCGAAGGGGCAGCCCATATGGCAGGGGCTGCCGGGGTTGCGCGCAGGAAGGCCCAGTCTGCTACCTGGCGCAGCGGCCGCCCATGGGATGCAGGGGACGCCCAGGTGGCACAGGAGCCGGAGGGTTTGCGCGCTGGAATGCCGGAGTCTGGTACCTGACGCAGGGGCCGCCCATGCGACGCAGATGCAAACCAGGTGGCACAGGGGGCCAAGGTTGCGCACTTGGACGCCGGGGTCTCGTATGGGGTGCAGAGGCCACCCAGGTGGCTCAGGGCTTCTGGAGTGGCGCGCATGGACACCAGGGTCTGGTACATGTTGCAGGAGTCGCCCAGGTGGCGTTGGGGACGCCCATGTGATGCAGTGGTCGCCCAGGTGGCACAGGGACTTCTGGGATGGCGCGCGGGGACTCCGGGGTCTGGTACTTGGGGCAGGGGCCGCTCAGGAGGCGCAGGGGCTGCCGGGGTTGCGCACGTGGTCACCGGTGTCTCGTACATGGCGCAGGGGCCGCCCAGGTGTCGCAGGGGCCGCCAATGTGTCGCAGGAATGCCGGGGTTGCGCGCGGTGACGCCGGGGTCTGGTACCTAGCACAGGGTCTGCCAAGGTGGCAAAGAGACTGCTTGGGTGGCAGTGGGGACACCGGGGTCTAACCCCTAGTGCAGAGGCTGCCCAGGTGGCCCAGAGACTGCCGGTTTTGCACGCGGGGACGCCGGGGTCTGCCCAGGGAGCACAGGGACTGCCGGGGTGGAGCACGGGGATGCCGGAGTTTCGTACATGGCGCAGGGGCCGCCCAGGAGGCACGGGGGCTGCTGGGGTTGCACACGTGGACGCCGGAGTCTCGTACTTGGCACAGGGTCCACCCAGGTGTCGCAGAGGCTGCTGGGGTTGCGCGCGGTGATGCTGGGGTCTGGTACGTAGCACAGGGGCTCCCCAGGTGGCTCAAGGACTTTTGTGGTTGCACACGGGGATGCTAGGGTGTGGTTTATTGTGCAGGGGCCACCCAGGTGGCACAGGGGCTGCTGGGGTTGTGCGCGGGGACGCCAAGGTCAGGTCCCTGGAGCAGGGGTTGCCCAGGTGGCACAGGAACTGCGGGGTTGCACGCAAGGACGCCCGGGTCAGGTACCTGGCACAGGAGTCCCCCGGTGGTGCAAGATCTTCCGGGGTTGTACGCGGGGACGCCGGGGTTTGGTACGTAGCGCAGGTCCCCACCAGGTGTCGCAGGTCCTGCCGGGGTGGCTCGCGGTGACACCGGGGTCTGGTACCTAGCACAGAGGCAACTCAGGTCGCTCAAGGACTTTCGGGTTTGCACGAGGGTACGCAGGGGTCTGGTTTCTGGTGTAGGGTCCGCCGAGGTACCGCATAGCCTACCGGGGTTGCGCGCGGGGACGCCGGGATCAGGTACCTGGCATAGAGGTCATGCAGGTGGCACAGGAACTCCCATTGTTTTTCGTGAGGACGCCGGGGTCTGGTATCTAGCGCAGGGACCCCAGGTTGCGCAAGGACTTCCGGGGTTGCGCGCGAGGATGCCGAAGTCTGGTACCTGGCGCTGGGGCCGCCCAGGTGGCTCAGGGACTGCTGGGGTTGCGCGCGGGGATTGCGGGGTCTTGTATCTCACGCAGGGGAAGCCCAGGGGACACAGGGGAAGTCCAGGTGGCACAGGGGCTGCCGGGTTTGCGCGCGGGAATGCCGGGGTCTGGTACCTGGCACAGGGGCCGCCAAGGAGGTGCGGGGACTGCTGGGGTGGCACGCGGGAACACCGGGGACTGGTATCTGGCGCAGGGGCCGTCCAGGTGGCGCAGGGTCTCCAGGGTGGCTCGCGGTGAAGCCCACTGCGCCACCTGGGCGTCTCCTGAACCATGTTCCAGTCCATGGCGTCCACGCACGCCACCCCAGCAGCCCCTGAGACACCTGGGCGGCCTCTGCACACGGTAGAAGACCCCGGCATCTAAGTGCACAAATCCGGCACCCCTGCGTCACCTGGGCTGCACCTGCTTCACCTGGGCGGCCCCGGCGCCAGGTACCAGACGCCGGTGTTACTGCCCGCCACCCCAGCAGTCCCTGCGCCACCTGGGTGGCCCCTGCGCCAGGAAACAGACCCTGGCGTCCTCGCAGGAAACCTTGGAAGTCCTTACGCCACCTGAAGTCCCTTGCACTAGGTACCAGACCCCGACATCCTTGCGCACAACAATTGCATTCCCTGTGCCACCTGGGCGACCACTGCGCCAGGAACCAGACCCCAGCGTCCCCGCGCACAACCCCAGCAGGCTATGCGACACCTGGACGGCCCCTGAACCATGTCCCAGACCCCAGCGTCCCTGTGTGCTACCCCGAAAATCCTTGAGCCCCCTGGGGGGCCCCTGTGCTAGGTACCAGACCCCAGCGTCCACATGGGCAACTCCGGCAGACCCAGCACCTCTGAGGCGGCCCCTGCGACAAGGATCAGACCCCGGCATCCCCACACGCTACCCCAGATTCCCTGTGCCACCTGGGCGGCCACTGCATCACATGGGGAGGCCCTGCGCCACGTGGGCGGCTCCTGCGCAGGTACCAGACCCCGACGTATCTTTGCGCCACCCCGGCAGCCCCTGCCCCACGTGGGCGACCCAGGTGGTGCAGGGTCTGCTGCGGTTGCACCCAGGCATGCCAGGGTCTGGTACTTGGCACAGGGGGCGACCAGGTTGAGAGGGGCTGCCTGGGTTGCGAACGTGGACGCCGGGGTCTGGTAACTGATGCAGGGGTCGCTCAGGGAGCGCAGGGGCGGTCGGGGTGGCGCGCAGTAACGCCGGCGTCTGGTACCTGGCACAGGGGCCGCCCAGGTGGTGCAGGGCCTGCCGGGGTGGCTCGCGATTACGCCGGGTTCTGGTACCTAGCACAGGGGCCCCCCAGGTTACTCAAACACTTTCGGGGTTGCACGCGGGGAAGCCGGGGTGTGGTATCTGGTGCATGGGCCGACCAGATGGTGCAGGGGCCACCAATGTGATGCAGAGGCCGCCCAGGTGGCTCAGGGGCTGCTGCGGTTGCACGCAGGCATGCTGGGGTCTGGTACCTGGCGCAGAGGCCTCCCAGGTGGGTCAGAAACAGCCATAGTTGCACGCGGTGACGCCGGGGACTGATACCTGGCGCAGGGGCCGCCCAGGTGGTGCAGGAGCCTCCCTTCTGATGAAGGGGCAGCCCAGGTGGCGCAGGGGCTGCTGCGGTTGCGCCCAGGCATGCCGGGGTCTGGTATCTGGCGCAGAGGCCTCCCAGGTGGTGCAGGAACAGCCATAGTTGCACGCGGTGACGCCGGGGTCTGATACTTGGCGCAGGGGCTGCCCAGGTGGTGCAGGAGCCGCCCTTCTGATGAAGGGGCCACCCAGGTGCCGCAGGGGCTGCTGCGGTTGCGCGCACGTATGCCGGGGTCTGGTACTTGGCACGGGGGCGCCCAGGTGACAAGGGGCTGCCGGGGTTGCTTACCTGGACGCCGGGGTATGGTACCAGGTGCAGGGATCGCCCAGGGACCACAGGGACGGCTGGGGTGGCACGCAGTAACACCAGCCTCTGGTACTAGGTGCAGGGCCCGCCCAGGTGATGCAGGTGCAGCCCAGGTGGTGCAAGGGTGCCGGGGTTAAGCACTTGGACGCTGGGGTCTTGTACCGGGTGCAGAGGCTGCCAATGTGGCTCAGGGGCTGCTGGGGTGGCGCGCGGGGACACCGGGGTCTGGTACTTGGCGCTGGGGCTGCCCGGGAGTGGCAGGGGCTGCCGGGGTTGCACACGTGGACGCCGGGGTCTCGTAAATTGTCAGTGGTCACCCAGGTGTTGCAGGGGCTGCCCAGGTGTCACAGAAGCTGCCGAGGTTGCTCGCGGTGACTCCGGGGTCTGGTACCTAGCACAGGGGCCCCCCAGGTGGCTCAAGGACTTTCGGGGTTGCATGCGAAGACGCTGGGGTATGGTACATGGTGAAGGGGCCGCCAGGTGGCGCAGGAACTGCCGGGGTTGCACGCGGTGATGCCGGGGTCTGATACCTGGCACAGCGGTCGCCCAAGGAGCGCAGAGGCGGCCTGGGTGGCGCGCGGTAACAATGGGGTCTGGTACGAGGTTCAGGGGCCGCCCAGGTAGCGCAGGGGCTGCCCCTTTAATGCAGGGGCCGCCCAGGTGCCACAGGGACTTCTGGGGTGGTACACGGGGACGCCAGGGACTGGTACATCGTGTAGGGGCCGCCAAGGTGTAGCAGGGCCATCCAGGGAGGCTCACGGTGACGCCGGGGTCTGTTATCTGGCGCAGGGGCCGCCCATGGTGACACAGGGGCTACCCAGGTGTTGCAGAGGCTACCGGGGTTGTGTGCGGGGACGCCAGGGTCTGGTACCTGGTGCAGGGGTCGCCCAGGTGATGCAGGTGCAACCCAGGTGGCGCAGGGGGGCCGGGGTTTTGCAATTGGACGCCGGGGTCTCGTACCGGTTGCAGAGGCCGCCCAGGTGTCTCATGGGCTGGTGGGGTGGCGCACGTGGACGCCAGGGTCTCGTACATAGCGCAGGCATCGCCCAAGTAGCGCATGGGCTCCCAGGGTTGTGCGCGGTAACACCGGGGTCTTGTACCTGGTGCAGGGACCACCCAGGAGAAGCAGTTGACACCCAGGTGGCACAGGAGCTGCCGGGTTTGTGTGCGATGATTCTGGGGTCTGGTACCTGGTGCAGGGGCCATCCAGGTGATGCAGGAGCCGCCCTTCTGATGCAGGGTCCACCCAGGTGGCGAGGGGCTTCCGGGGTTGCGTACCTGGGTACTGGGGTCTGGTACCTGTCGCAGGGGTCACCCAGGGTGCGCAGGGACTGCCGGGGTGGCGCGCGGTAATGCCGGCGTCTCGTACTTGGCGCAGGGGCCGCCTAGTTGACGCAGGTGCAGCCCAGGTGGCGCAGGGGTGCCGGGGTTGCGTACTTGGACGCTGGGGTCTCGTACCAGTTGCAGAGGCGGCCAAGGTGGCTCAGGGACTACTGGGGTGTGGCTCGTGGGGACCCCGGGGTCTGGTACTTCGTGGAAGGGCCGCCCAGGATGCACAGGGGCTGCCGGGTTTGCAAATGTGGATGCTGGGGCCTCGTATATTGACAGGGTACGCCCAGGTGTTGCAGGGGCTGCCCACGTATCGCAGTGGCTACCGGGGTTGCGCGCAGGGACACCGGGATCTGGTACCTGGCGCAGGGGTCGCCCATGTAGAGCAGGGGCTGCAGCGGTTGCGCGCCGTAACACCGGAGTCTTGTAACTGGCGCAGAGGCCTCCCAGGGGATGCAGGGGCCGCCAAGGTGGCGCAGGGACAGCTGGGGTGGCACGCGGGGACACCGGGGTCTGACCCATAGTGCATGGGCCACACAGGTGTCGCAGGGCCCGCCGGGGTGGCTCGCGGTGACGCCGGTGTCTGGTACCTAGCAATGGGTCGCCCAGGTTGCTCAAGGACTTTTGGGGTTGCACGCGGGGTCGCTGGGGTGTGGTACATCGTGCAGGGGATGCCCAGGTGGCGCAGACGCTGCCGGGGTTGTGCGTGGGAACTGGCACAGGGGACCCCAGGTGGTTTAGTGACAGCCGAGGTTGCGTGGGAGGACGCCGGGGTCTGGTACCTGGCGCAGGCGTCGCCCAAGGACCGCTGGGGCTGCCTGGGTTGCGAGAGGTAACACCAGGGTCTTGTATCTGTCGCAAGGGCTGCCCAGGGGACACAGGGGATGTCCAGGCGGTACAGGGGCTGCCGGGTTTGCGCGCGATGTTGCCGGGTTCTGGTACCTGGTGCATGGGCCCCCCAGGTGGTGCAGTAACTGCCGGGGTTGCACGCGGTGATGCCGGGGTCTGATACCTGGCACAGGGGCTTCCCAGGTGGTGCAGAGGCCGCCCATGTGATGCAGTGGCTGCCCAGGTGGCGCAGGGGCTGCTGCGGTTGCTCGCAGGCGTGCCAGGGTCTGGTACTTGGCACCGGGGGCGCCCAGGTGGCGATGGGCTGCCGGGGTTGCGTACATGGACGGCGGGGTCTGGAACCTGGTGCAGGGGTCGCCCAGGGACTGCAGGGACTGCCGGGGTGCCTCGCGGTAACGCCAGCATCTGGTACCTGGCGCAGGAGTCACCCAGGTGACGCAGGTGTAGTCCACGTGGTGCAGGGGTGCCGGTGTAGCGCACTTGGGTGCCGGGGTCTCGTACCGGGTGCAGAAGCTGCCAAGGTGGCTCAGGGGCTGACGGAGTTGTGCGCGGTAACACGGGGGTCTTGTACTTGGCGCAGGGGCCGCCCAGGGGACGCAGGGGAAGCCCAGGTGGCACAGGGGCTACCGGGTTTGTACGCGGGGATGCTGCGGTCAGGTACCTGGAGCAGAAGTCGCCCAGGTGGCGCAGGAACTGCCATTGTTGTGCGCGAGGAGGCTGGGGACTAGAACCTAGCGCATGGGACCCCAGGTGGCGCAAGGACTTCCAGGGTTGCACTTGAGGTCGCCCGGGTCTGGTACCTGGCGCAGGGGTCGCCCAAGGATCGCAGTGTCTTCCGGGGTGCGCGAAGTAATACCAGGATCTTGTGCCTGGCTTAGGGGCTGCCCAGTTGACGCAGATACGCCTAAGTGGCACAGAGGCTGCCGGGATTGTGCGCGGGGATGCAGGGGTATGGTACCTGGCGCAGGGGCCTCCCAGGTGGCGCAGGAACTGTCGGAGTTGCACGCGGTGACGCCGGGGTCTGATACCTGGCGCAGGGGCCTCCCAGGTGGCCAAGGGGCTGCTGCGCTTGCATACAGGTATGTCGGGGTCTCGTACATGGCACCGGGGGCGCCCAGGTGGTGAGGGGCTGCTGGGGATGCGTACCTGGACGCTGGGGTCTGGTACCTGGCGCAGGGGTCGCCCAGGGAGTGCAGGGACTTACGGAGTGGTGCGCGGTAACGCCGGCGTCTGGTACTTGGCCCAGGTGCCGCCCAGGTGATGCAGGGGCAGCCCAGGTGGTGCAGGGGTGCCGGGGTTGCGCACTTGCACGCCGGGGTCTCCTAAAGGGTGTAGAGGCTGCCAAGGTGGCTCAATGGCTTCTGGGGTGGCGCGCGATGACGCCAGGGTCTGGTACTTGGTGCAGGGGCCACCCAGGAGGTGCAGGGGCTGCCAGGGTTGCGCGCGATAACACCGGTGTCTTGTACCTGGCGTAGGGGCCGCCCAGGGGACACAGGAGAAGCCCTGGTGACACAGGGGCTACCGGGTTTGCGCGCGGGAATGCCGGGGTCTGGTACCTGGTGCAGGGGCCGTCAAGGTGGCGCAAGGACTGCTGGGGTGTCACGCAGGTACACCGGGGTCTTGTATATAGCGCAGGGTCCGCCAAGGTGGCACAGGGCCTGTCGGGATGGCTTGCGTTGACGCTGGGGTCTGGTACCCAGCACTGGGACCCCCCAGGTGGCTCAAGGATTTTCGGATTTGCACCTGGGTCAGGTACCTGTGGCAGGGGTCGCCCAGGTGGCTTAGGAACTGCCGTGGTAGTGCACGGTGACGCTGGGGTCTGGTACCTAGCGCAGGGGGCCCCCAGGTGGTGCAATGACTTCTGGGGTTGCGCATGAGGACATGGGGTTTGTTACCTGCCGCAGGGACCGACCTGGTGGTGGAGTGACTGCTGGGATGGCGCGCAGGAATGGCGGGGTTTGGTACCTGGCGAAGGGGCAGCCCAGATGGCAGGGGCTGCCTGGGTTGTGCCCGGGGACTCGGGTCTGGTACCTGGCAAAGGGGTCCCCAAGGAGTGCAGGGGCTGCTGGGGTTGCGCGCGGTAACACAGGGTTCTTGTACCTGGCGCAGGGGCTGCCCAGGGGATGCAGGTGACACCCATGTGGTACAGGAGCTGCCTGGTTTGTTCGGAGGATGCCAGAGGCTGGTACTGGGCCCAGGGGCCACGCACGTGATGCAGATGCAGCCCAGGTGCTGCAGGGGGGCCGAGGTTGCACACTTGGACGCCGGGGTCTCGTACCAGGTACAGAGGCTGCAAGGTGGCTCAGGGGAAGCTGGGGTTGCGCGCGGTAACACCAGGGTCTTGTACCTGGCGCAGGGGACGCCCAGGGGACACAGGGGACGCCCAGGTGGCACAGGGGACGCCGGGGTTGCTAGCGGGGATGCCAGGTTCTGGTACCAGGCGAAAGGGCTGCCAAGGTGATGCAGGGACTGCTCGAGTGGCACGCGGGGACACCGGGGTCCGACCCATAGTGCAGAGGCGGCCTAGGTGGAGCAGGGACTGCTGGGGTTGCACGCAGGGAGGCAGGGGTCTGGTACCTGTGCAGGGGTCGCCCAGGGAGCGCAGGGACTGCCGGGGTGGCACGCGGGTACGCTGAGGTCTGGCATCTGGCGCAGGGGCCGCCCAGGTGGCGCAGGGGTTGCCGGGGTTGTGCGGGGTGAAGCCTGGGTCTGGTACCTAGCAAAGGGCCCCCCAAGTGGCTCAAGGACTTTCGGGGTTGCACGTGGGGATGCTGGGGTGTGGTACATGGTGCAGGGGTCGCCCAGGTGGCGCAGTAACTGCCAGTGTTGCGCGCGAGGACGCCGGGGTCACGTACCTGGCACAGGGGTACCCCAGGTGGCGCAAGGAATTCCGCGGTTGCACGCGGGGTCGGCGGGGTCTGGTACCTGGCGAAGGGGCAGCCCAGATGGCAGTGGCTGCCGGGGTTGCGCACGGGGACGCCTAGACCTGGTACCTGGTGCAGACGTTGCCCAAGGAGCGCAGGGGCTGCCATGGTTGTGAGGGGTAACACCGGGGTCTTGTACCTGGCGCAGGGACCGCCCAGGGGACGCATGGGACACCCAGGTGACACAGGAACTGCCAGGTTTGCGCGCAATGATGCCGGGGTCTGGTACCTGGCACAGGGGCCTCCCAGGTAGCTCTGAAACTGCCGGGGTTGCACGCGGTGATGCTGGGGTGTGATACCTGGTGCAGGGGCCGCCCAGGTGGTGCAGGAGCCGCCCTTCTGATGCAGGGGCCGCACAGGTGGCGCTGAGGCTGCTGCGATTGCGCACAGGTATGCCGGGGTCTGGTAATTGGTACAGGGCGTGCCCAGGTGGTGAGAGGCTGCTGGGGTTGCTTTCCTGGACCCCGGGGCTTGGTACCTGGTGCAGGGGTTGCCCAGGGAGCGAAGGGACTACCTGGGAGGCTGTGGTAACGCCAGCATCTGGTACTTGGCGCAGGGGCCGCCCAGGTGCACAGGTGAAGCCCAGGTGGCACAGGGGTGCCGGGGTTGCGCACCTGGACGCTGGAGTCTCGTACAGGGTGCAGAGGCCGCCAAGGTGGCTCAGGGGCTGCTGGGGAGGCGTGCGGTGACGCCAGGGTCTGGTACTTGGTGCCGGGGCCGCCCAGGAGGTGCAGGGCTGCCGGGATTGTGCACGTGTACGCTGGGGTCTCGTATATTGTCAGGGGCTGCCCAGGTTTCACAGGGGCCGCCCATGTGTCACAGAGTTTGCTGGTGTTGCACGCGGCTACGCCGGGGTCTGGTACCTAGCACAGGGGACCCCCAGGTGGCTCAAGGACTTTCGAGGTTGCACGCGGGAACACTGGGGTGTGGTACATGGTGCAGGGTTCGCCCAGGCAGCACAGGACTGACGGGGTTGCGCGCGAGGACGCCAGTGTCAGGTTCCTGGTGCAGGTGTACCCCAGGTGGCGCAAGGAATTCCGGGGTTGCACGCAGGGACGCTGGGGTCTGGTATCTAGCGCAGGGGCACACCAGGTGTCGCAGGGCCTGCCGTGGTGGCTCCCAGTTACGCTGGGGTCTGGAACCTAGCACAGGGGACCCCAGGTAGCTCAAAGCCTTTCGGGGTTGCACACGGGGACACCGGGGTCTGGTATCTAGCGCAGGGGCTGCCCAGGAGTCACATAGCCTGCCGGGGTTGCACACGGGGACCCCGGGTCTGGTACCTGGTGTACGGGCAGCCTAGGTGGCACAGGACCTGCCGGGGTGTTTCGCAGTGACGCTGGGGTCTAGTACCTAGCACAGAGGCCCCCCAGGTGACTCAAGGACTTTCGGGGTTGCACGAGGAGATGCAGGGGTCTGGTATCTGGTGCAGGGCAGCCCAGGTGTACCAGGGCCTGCTGGGGTTGCGCGCGGGAATGCCGGGGTCTGGCACCTGGCGCACTGATCGCCCAGGGAGGGAAGGGACTGCCGGGGTGGGGTGCGGTAACGCCGGCATCTGGTATTGGCGCATTGGCCGCCCAGGTGATGCAGGTGCAGCCCTGGTGGTGCAGGGGTGCTGGGGTTGCACACTTGGACGCCGGGGTCTCGTACCGGGTGCAGAGGTCACCCAGGTGTCTCAGGGGCTGCTGGTGTGGCGTGCGTGAACGCCTGGGTCTGGTACATGGTGCAGGGATCGCCCATGTGATGCAGAGGCCGCCCAAGTGGAACAGGGACATCTGGGGTGGCGTGCGGGGACGCCGGAGTCTGGCACTTGGCGCAGGGGCCGCCCAGGAGGCACAAGGGCTGCCGAGGTTGCGAACGTGGATGCCGGGGTCTCGTACATTGCGCAGAGACCGCCCAGGTGTCGCAGGGGCCGCCCAGGTGTCGCAGAGGCTGCCAGGGTTGTGCACAGTGACGCCTGGGTATGGTACCTAGCACAGGGCCCCCCCAGGTGGCTCCAGGACTTTCGGGGTTGCACGTGGGTACGCTGGGGTGTGGTACATGGTGTAGGGGCCACCCAGGTAGCGCAGGGACTGCTGGGGTTGCGTGCGCGGAAGCCGGTGTCAGGTCCCTGGCACAGGGGTCGCCTAGGTGGCACAGGAACTGCGGGGTTGCGCGCAAGGACGCCGGGGTCAGGTACTTGGCGCAGGTGTCCCCCAGGTGGCGCTAGGACTCCGCGGTTGCACGTGGGGATGCCGAGGACTGATACTATGCACAGGGGCCCCCCAGGTGTCGCATGGCCTGCCGGGGTGGCTCGCGATGACGCCGGGGTCTGGTACCTAGCACAGGGCCCCCCAATGTGGCTCAAGGACTTTCGGGGTTGCATGTGGGGACGCCGAGGTCTGGTATCTGATCCAGGGGCCGCCCAGGTGTCGCATAGCCTGCCGGAGTTATACGCGGGTAGGCCGGGGTCAGGTCCCTGGCGCAGGGGTCGCCTAGGTGGCGCAGGAACTGCGGGGTTGCGCGCGAGGATGCCGGGATCTGGTACCCAGCGAAGGGGACCCCAGCTGGCACAAGGACTTCCGGGGTTGCACGCGAAGACATCAGGGTCTGGGACCTGGCACACGTACCGCCCAGGAGACGCAGGTGCGGCCCAGGTGGCACAGGGGTTAGGGAGCGAAGGGACTGCCGGGGTGGCGCACGGTATCGCCGGCGTCTGGTATTGGCGCAGGGGCCACCCAGGAGAAGCAGGTGCAGCCCAGGTGGTACAGGGGTGCCGGGGTTGCCCACTTGGACGCCGGAGTCTCGTACCGGGTGCTAAGGCCGCCCAGGTGTCTCAGGGGCTGCTGGTGTGGCGTGCGTGGACACTGGGGTCTGGTACATGGTGCAGAAGCCGCACAGGTGGCGCAAGGCTGCCCATGTGATGTAGAGGCTGCCCAGAAGGCACAGGGACTTCTGGTGTGGCGCGCAGGGACGCCGGGGTCTGGCACTTGGTGCAGGGGCCGCCCACGAGGCGCACGGGCTGCCGAGGTTGGGAATGTGGATGCCGGGGTCTCGTACATGGCGCAGAGGCCGCCCAGGTGTCGCAGAGTCCGCCCAGGGGTCGCAGAGGCTGCCAGGGTTGCACGCGGTGACGCCAGGGTCTGGTACCTAGCACAAGGGCCACCCAGGTGGCTCAAGAACTTTTGGGGTTGAACGCGGGGACGCCGGGGTCTGTTATCTGACGCAGGGGCCGCCCAGGTGTCACATAGCCTGCCGTGTTTGCGCGCGGGGATGCCGAGGTCAGGTCCCTGGCACAGGGGTCGCCGAGGTAGCGCAGAAACTGTCATTGTTGTGCGCGAGGACTCCTGGGTCTGGTACCTAACGCAGGGGACCCCAGCTTTGCAGGGACTTCCGGGATTGCACGCGAGGACGCCGGGGTCTTGCACCTGGCGCAGGGACTGCCCAGGTAGCGGAGAGACTGCCGGGGTGACGCATGGGTTAGGCGGGGTCTGGTACCTGGTGAAGGAGCAGCCCAGTTGGCAGGGGCTGCTGGGGTTGCATGCGGGAACGCCGGGATCTGGTACCTGGCGCAGGGTCCATCCAGAAGACACAGGGGATTACCAGGTTGCACAGGGGCTGCCGGGTTTGCACGCAGGAATGCCGGGGTCTGGTACCGGGCGCAGGGTATGCCAAGGTGGCACAGTGACTGCTGGGGTGGAACTTGGGGACAACTGGGTCTGGTATTTGTGCAGTGGCCACCAAAGTGACGCAGGGTCTGCCGGGGTGGATAGCGGTGACACCGGGGTCTGGTATCTAGCACAGGGGCCACCCAGGTGGCTCAAGGACTTTCGGGGTTGCACGCGGGGACGTCGGGGTCTGGTATCTGGCGCAGGGGCCGACCAGGTGGCGCAAGGACTTCTGCCGTTACACGCGGGGACGGCGGGGTATGGCACCTGGTGAAGTGGCAGCCAAGTTGACGCATGAACTGCCATTGTTGTGCGCGAGGACGCCGTGGTCTTGTACCTAGCAAAGGGGACCCCAGGTGGCGCAAGGAATTCCGGAGTTGCGCGCGAGGACGCCGGGATCTGGGACTTGGCGCAGGGGCCGCCCATGTGACACAGGTGCAGCCCAGATGGCGCAGGGGTGCCTGGGTTGCCCACTTGAACGCCTGGGTCTCGTACCTGGGCTGTCCCTGTGCCAGGTACCAAACCCCGGCATCCTCGCGTGCAACCCCGGAAGTACTTGTGCCACCTGGGGGCCCCCTGCGCTAGGTACCAGACCCCGGCTTCACCGTGTGCAACCCCGGCAGTCCCTGCGCCACCTGGTCAGCCTCTGCGCTAGGGGTCAGTCCCCGGTGTCCTCGCGTGCCACCACAGAAGTCCATGCGCCACCTTGGCGGCCCCTGCACCAGGTACCATACCCCTGCATCCTCGCGCGCAATTCCGGCTGCCTCTGTGCCACCTAGGCATACCAGCGTCCCCTGGGTGGCCCCTGCGCCAGGTACAAGACCCCGGTGTTACCACGCACAACCCCGGCAGCCCCTGAGCCACCATGGCGGCTTCTGCACCCGGTACCAGACCCCGGCGTCCAAGTGCGCTACCCCAGCACCCCTGCACCACCTGGGCTACACCTGCGTCACCTGGGTGACTCCTGCGCCAGGTACCAGACGCCTGCGTTACTGCGAGCCACCCTGGCAGTCCTTTCAGTCCCTGGGCAAACCCTGCACCAGGTTCCTGACCCCGGCGTCCACGTACGCAACCCCAGCAGCCCCTTGCCACCTGGGTGCCCCCGGTGCCAATTATCAGACCCCGGCATGCCTGCGAGCAACCGCAGCAACCCCTGTGCCACCTAGGCAGCCACTGCATCACATGGGCGGCCTCTACACCACCTGGGCAGCCCCTGTGTCAGGTATCAGACCCCGGCGTCACCGCGTGCAACCCTGGCAGTTACTACGCCACCTGGGGGCCCCTGCGCCAGGTACCAGACCCCGGCATCATCGCGCACAAACCCGGCAGCCCCTGTGCCACCTGGGCGTCCCCTGCATCCGCTGGGCAGCCCTTGCGACAGGTACAAGACCCCGGTGTTACCGCGTGCCACCCCAGCAGTCACTACACCACCTTTTCGTCCAAGTTCGCAACCTCGGCACCCCTGAGCCACCTGGGCTGCACCTGCGTCACATGGGCGGCCCCTGCACCAGGTTCCAGACCCCAGGCATCCCCGTGCACAAACCCGGCAGCCCCTGTGCCACCTGGGCGTCCCCTGCATACCATGCAGCTAGTACAAGACCCCGGTGATACCGTGCACAACCCCGACACCCCTGCGCTCCTTGGGCAACCCCTGCACAAGGTACTAGACCCGGCATCCCTGCGCGCAACTCCGGCAGCCCCTGCCATCTGGGCTGCCCCTTCGCCAGGTACCAGACCCCACCGTCCCTGCGCACAAACCCAGCAATCACTGCACCACCTGGGCGGTCCCTGCGCTAGGTACCAGACCCCAGTGTCCCCGAGTGCAACCCCGAAAGTCCTTGAGCCACCTGGGGGGCCCCATTGCTAGGTACTAGACCCCGGCTTTACCGCGTGCAACCCCGGCAGACTCTGCGACACCTTGTCAGCCCCTGCGACACCTGGGAAGCCCCTGCGCCACGGACCAGATGCCAGCGTAACCGCGCGCCACCCCCCCCAGTCCCTGCACTCCCTGGGTGACCCCTGCGACAGGTACCAGACGCCGGCGTTACAGCGCGCCACCCCGGCAGACCCTGCGCTCCCTGGGCGACCTCTGCGCCAGGTACCAGATCGCGGCATCCATGTACGCAACCATGGCAGCCCCTCGCCACCTGGGCGCACCCTGTGCCATGTACCAGACCCCGGCATGCCTGCGCGCAACCGCAGCAGCCCCTGTGCCACCTGGGCTGCCCCTGCATCACATGGGCGGCCCCTGCACCACCTGGGCTGCTTCTTCACCATGTAAAAGACCCGGGCCTCCCCACGAGCAACCCCGGCAGCCGCTGCGCCACCTGGGCGACCCCTGCACCATGTACCACATCCCAGCATTCCCGCATGCAATGTCGTAAGTCCTTGAGCGACATGCATGGCCCCTGTGCTAAGTACCAGACCCCGGAGTCACTGCGCGCAACCCCGGAAGCCTGTGAGACACCTGGGCTGCCCCTGCACCATGTACGCAACCCCGGCATCCACGTGCGCAAACCTGGCAGTCCCTGTGCCTCCTGGGAGGTCCCTGCACCATGTACCACACCCCAGCATCCCCTCGTGCAACCCGAGTCCTTGAACCACATGCTTGGCCCCTGTGCTAGGTACCAGACTCCGGAGTCACCGCGTGCAACGCCGGCAGCCTCTGCGCCAACTGGGCGGCCCCTGCGACACCTGGGCGTCCCCTGCGCCATTTAATAGACCCTGGCGTCCATGTGCGCAACCCTGGAAGCCCCTGCGTCTCCTGGGTGGCCCCTGCACCAAGTACCAGACCCCGGCGTCCCCGCGCGCCATCCCAGAAATCCCTGTGCTACCTGGGCGGCCTCTGCATCACATGGGTGTCCCCTGCACCACCTGGGCAGCTCCTGCACCATGTACCTGTTCCCAGCATCCACGCGCACCACTCCAGAGGCTCTGAGCCATCTGGGCGACCTCTGCACCCAGAACGAGACCACGGCATCCAAGTGCGCAACCCAGGCCCTCCTGCGCAACCTGAGCTGCACCTGCGTCACCTGGGCTGCCCCTGTGCCAGGAACCAGACCCCGCAGTCCCCGCGCGAAACCCAGGCAGACTATGCGACACCTGGGCGGCCCCTGCGCCAGATACCAGACTACAGCGTCACCTTGTGCAACCCCGAAAGTCCTTGAGCCACCTGGGGGGCTCATGTGCTAGGTACCAGACACCAGCGCAACCACGAGTCACCCCGGCAGGTTCTGCGACACCTGGGATACCTCTGCGCTATGTACCAGACCCTGGAATCCCCGCGTGCAACCCCGGAAGACCTTGCGCCACCTGGGGCACCCTTGTGCCAGGTGACTGACCCCGGCGTCCTCGCCCGCAACCCCGGCAGTTCCTGTGTCACCTGGGTGACCCCTGCACCATGCACCACATCCCAGAGTCCCCAAGTGAACCCAAAAAGTCCTTGATCAACCTGGAGGGACCCTGTGCTAGGTACCAGACCCCGGCATCACGGCGCGCAACCCCGGCAACCTCTGCGACACCTGGGCAGCCCCTGCGACACATGGGCGGCCCCTGACATTATACGAGACCCCAGCATCCACGTGCGCAAACCTGGCAGCCTCTGCGCCTCCTGGGCGGCCCCTGTGCCAAGTACCAGACCCCGGCGTACCCGCGCACCACCCTAGCAGCCCCTGAGCCACCTTGGCGGCCTCTGCGCCAGGTACCAGACCCCAGCGTCCAAGTGCGCAAATCTGGCAACCCTGTGCCACCTGGGCTGCACCTGCATCACCTCGCGGCCCCTGCGCCAAGTACCAGACGCCAGCGTTACCGCTCGCCACCCCGGCAGTCCCTGCGCTCCCTGGGTGGCCCCTGCGCCAGGTACCAGACCCCGGCATCCACGTACGCAACCCTGGTAGCCCCTTGCCACCTGGGCGCCCCCTGTGCCAAGTACCAGACCCCGGCATGCCTGCGCACAACCGCAGCAGACCCTATGCCACCTGGGCTGCCCCTGCATCACATGGGCGGCCCTTGCACCACCTGGGTGGCCCCTGCACCAGGTACCAGACCCCGGCGTCCCTGTGTGCAACACAGAAAGTCCTTGAACCACCTGGGGGGGCCCTGTGCTAGGTTCCAGACCCCAGCGTCACCGCGAAACACCCCGGAAGGCTCTGTGCCACCTGGGTGGCCCCTTCGTCAGATACCACACCGCGGCATCCCCTCGTGCAACCCCGGCAGTCCCTGCGACAACTGGGCAGCCACTGCGCTAGGGGTCAGACCCCGGTTTCCCCGCGTGCCACCATGCCAGGCCCTGCACCACCTGGGCGACCCCTGCACCAGTTACCAGACTCCGCCGTTCCTGCGCGCCACCCGGGCAGTCACTGCACCACCTGGACGCCCCCTCAGCCAGGTACCAGTCCCCGGCGTACACGCGCGACACCCCATCAGCCCCTGAGCCAACTAGGTGGCCTCTGCACCCGGTATGAGACTCCGACGTTCAAGTGTGCAACCCCAGCACCCCTGTGCCATCTGGGCTGCACCTGCGTCATTTGGGAGGCCCCTGCACCAGGAACCAAACGCTGACATCTCCTCGCGCCACCCTGGCAGCTCCTCGCCACCTGGGCGCCCCCTGTGCCAAGTACCAGACCCCGACATCATCGCGCTTAACCCCGGCAGCCCCTCTACCACCTGGGCGTCCCCTGCATCCCCTGGCCGGCCCCTGCGCCAGGTACAAGACCCCAGTGTTACAGCGCGCAACTCCAGCATCACTTGCGGTACTTGGGCGACACCTGCGCCAGGTACCAGATCCCTGCGTCCCCGCGCGCATCCCCGGCAGCCCCTGCCAACTGGACTGCCCTGTCACCAGGTACCAGACCCCTCCATCCCCGCGTGCAACCGCCGAAGTCCTTGCGCCACCTGGGGACCCATGCTCCAGGTACCTGACCCCAGCGTCCTCGCGCACAATGACGGCAGTTACTGCGCCACCTGGGCGACCCCTGAACCATGTACCACACCCAAGAGTCCCCACGTGCAACCCCGAAAGTCCTTGAGCCACCTGGGGGGGCCCTGTACTAGGTACGAGACTCCGGCGTCACTGCACGCAACCCCGGCAGCCTCTGCGACACCTAGACAGCCACTGCAATCCCTGGGCGGTCCCTGCTCCATGTACGAGACCCCGACGTCCACGTGCGCAACCACTAAAATTCTTGCGCGACCTGTGGTCCCCTGCGCTAGATAACAGACCCCGGCGTCCTCGCGCACAACAATGGTAGTTCCTGCTCCACCTCGGCGACCCCTGTTCCAGGGACCAGACCCCGGCATCCCCGCGTGCAACCGCAGCAGGCTATGTGACATCTGGGCGCCCCCTGCGTCAGACACCAGACAACGGTGTCCCTGTGTTCAACCTCGAAAGTCCTTGTGCCACCTGGGGGGCTCCTGTGCTAGGTATCAGACTCCGGCGTAACCGCAAGCCATGCTGGCAGGCCCTGTGACAACTGGGGTGCCCTTGCGCTAGGTACCAGACCCCGGCGTCCCCACGTGCAACCCCGGAAGTCCTTGTGCCAGCTGGGGGATCACTGCGCCAGGTACCTGACCCCGGCGTCCATGTGCGCAACCCCAGCAGCCACTGCACAACCTAGGCGGCCCCTGCGCCAATTACCAAACCCCGGCGTCCCAGCAAGCCACCCCAGCAGCCCCTGAGCCACCTTGGCTGCCTCTGCACCCAGAACAAGACCCCGGCGTCCAATGCGCAACCCCGGCACCCCTGCACCCCCTGGGCTGCACCTGTGTCACCTGGGAGGCCAATGCGCCAAGTACCAGACACCGGTGTTACCGCGTGCCACCCCGGCCGTCCCTGTGCTCCCTGGGTGCCCCCTGCGCCAGGTACCAGACCCCGGTGTCCAGGTACGCAACCCCGGCAGCCCTTCGCCGCCTGGGCGCTCCCGGTGCCATGTACCAGACAATGGCATACCTGCACGCAACCTGTGCCACCTGGGTGGCCCCTGCATCAGAAGGGCGGATCCTGACCACCTGTGCTGCCCCTGCGCCAGGTATCAGACCCCGGAGTCACCGCGTGCAACCCCGGCAGTTCCTGCGCCACCTGGGAGGCCTCTGCACCAGGTACCAGATCCCGGCATCATCGTGCGCAAACCCGGCAGCCCCTGTGGCACCTGGGCGTCCCCTGCGTCCCCTGGGTGCCCCTGCGCCAGGTAAAAGACGCTGGTGTTACCACAAACAACCCCGGCATCCCTTGAGTTCCTTGGTCGACCCCTGCACCAGGTTCCAGACCTGGCACCCTCGCGCTACACCGGCAGCCCCTGCCATCTGGGCTGCTGCTTCACCAGGTACCAGACCCCGCCATCCCCGTGCACCACCCCAGCAGTCACAGCGCCACCTGGGCGGTCCCTGCGCCAAGTACCAGACCCCGGCGTCCTCGCGCGTAACCCCGGAAATCATTGCGCAACCTGGGGGCCCCCTGCTCTAGGTACCAGACCCCGGTGTCCTCGCGCACAACCACAGCAGTTCCCCAGGTGCAACCCCTAAAGTCCTTGAGCAACATGGGGGGCCCTGTGCTGGGTACCAGTCCCCGGCTTCAAAGCGAAACACCCCGGCAGGCCCTGCACCACCTGGGCGGCACCTGCGCTGGGGGTCAGTCCCCGGTGTCCCCGTGTGCCACCCCAGAAGTCCCAACGCCTCCTTGGCAGCCCCTGCGCCAGGTACCAGATCCCGGCATCCCCACGCGCAAACCCGGCAACCCCTGTGCAACCTAGGTGTCCCCTGCATCCCCTGGGCGGCACCTGCTCCAGGTAAAAGACCCCGGTCTTACGGCGTGCAACCCTGGCAGCCGCTGCGCTCCTTGGGCGACCCCTGCGCCAGGTACCAGACTCCGGCGTTTTCGCGTACAACCCCGGAAGTCCTTGCGCCACCTGGGGTCCCCTGCGCTATGTACCAGACCCCGGCATCCTCGCGCACAACAATGGAGGTTCCTGGGCCACCTGGGAGACCCCTGCGCCAGGTACCTGACCCCAGCGTCCCCGCCCGCAACCCCAGCAGTCTATGCGACACCTGGGCGACGCCTGAGCTAATTACCGGACTCTGGCGTCCTTGCGTGAAACCCCGGCATTTCCTGCACCATCTGGGCGACCCCTGTGCCAGGGACCTGAACACGGCGTCCCCGCACGCAACCCCGGCAGGCCCTGCGACACCTGGACGGCCCCTTTGCTAGATACAAGACTCCGGACTCCCTGCGTGCAACCCCGAATGTCCTTGAGCCACCTGGGGGGCCCTGTGTTAGGTACCAGACCCGGTGTCACTGCGAGCCACCCCGGCATGCCCTGCACCACCTGAGCGGTACCCGCGCCATATACCAAACTCCGGTGTCCCCGCGTGCCACCCCGGCAGTCCTTGCGCTCCCTGGGCGACCCCTGCGCCAGGTGCCAGACCCCGGTGTCCACGTACGCAACCCCGGCAGCCCCTTGTCGTCTGGGTGCCCCCGGTGCCATGTACCAGACCCCGGCATGCCAGAGAGCAATCGCAGCAGTCCCTGCGCCACCTGGGCGGCCCCTGCGTTACATGGGCGGCCTCTGCACCACCTGGGTGGCTCCTGCGCCAGGTATCAGACCCCGGCGTCACAGCGAAACACCCCGAGAGTCCCTGCGCCACCTGGGTGGCCCCTGCGCCAGGTACCAGACCCCGGCATCCCCGCGTGCAAACCCGGTAGTCCCTGTGCCACCTGGACTTCCCCTGCGTCCCCTGGGTGGCCTCTGCGCCAGGTACAAGACCCCGGTGCTACCGCGTGCAACCCTGAGCCCCTGAGCCACCTTGGCGGCTTCTGCACCTGGTAGGAGACCCCAGTGTCCAAGTGCGCAACCCCGGCATCCTACACCACCTGGGGTACCCTGCGCCAGGTATCTGACCCCGGCGTCAACGTGCGCAACTCCGGCAGCCCCTGCGCCACCTGGGGAGCCCCTCACCATGTACCACACCCCAGCGTCCCCGCATGCAACCCCGAAACTCCTTTAGCCACATGCGTGTCACCTGTGCTAGGTACCAGACCCCGGCGTCACCGCGCGCAATCTTGGCCGCCTCTGGGACACCTGGGCGGCCCCTTCGACACCTGGGCGGCCCCTGCGCCATGTACGAGACCCTGGAGTCCACGTGCATAACCCCGGCAGCCCCTGCGCCTCCTGAGCTCCCCCAGCCCCAACGACCAGACCCCAGTGTCTCCGCGCACCATCCCAGAAGTCCCTGTAACACCTGGATGGCCTCTGCATCACATGGGCAGCTGCTGCGCCACCTGGGCGGCTCTTGCACAATGTACTTGACCTCAGCGTCCACGCGCGCCATCCCAGATGTCCCTGTGCCATTTGGGCGGCCACTACATCACATGGGCGTCCCCTGTGCTACCTGGGCAAATCCTGCACCATATACCAGATCCTGGCGATCACGTGTGCCATCCAGAGGCCCTGAGCCACCTGGGCGGCCTCTGCACCCGGTACGAGACTCCGGCGTCCAAGTTCGCAAACTCGGCACCCTTGAGCCACCTGGGCTGCACCTGCATCACATGGGCGGCCCCTGCGCCAGGTACCAGACCCCGGCATCCCCGCGCGCAAACCCGGAAGCCCCTGTGCCACCTGGGCGTCCCCTGCATCCCCTGGACGGCCCCTGCATCAGGTACAAGATCCCGGTGATACTGCGCGCAACCCCGAAGCCCCTGTGCTCCTTGGGCGACCCCTGCGCCAGGTACCAGACCCGACGTCCCCGCACGCAACCCCGGCAGCCCCTACCATCTGGGCTGCCCCTTCGCCAGGTCCAGACCCAGCCGTCCCTGCGCGCAACCCCAGCAGTCACTGCACCACCTGGGCGGTCTCTGCGCTAGATTCTAGACCCCGACTTCACCGCGTGTAACCCCGGCAGTCTCTACGACACCTGTTTGTCCCCTGTGACACCTGGGCGGCCCCTGGGCCACCTGCCAGACGCCGGCGTAACCGCACGCCCCCCAGCCAGTACTGCGCTCCCTGGGCGACCCCTGCGCCAGGTACCAGACGCCGGCGTTACCACGTGCCACCCCGGCAGACCCTGCCCTCCCTGGGCGACAACTACACCAGGTACCAAACCCCGGCGTCCATGTACGCAACCCTGGCAGCCCCTCACCACCTGGGCGCCCCCTGTGCCAAGTACCAGACCCGGTTTCCCCGCATGCCACCATGCCAGGTCCTGCACCACCTGCGCGGCCCATGTGCCAGTTACCAGACCCCGCCATTCCTGCGCACCACCCCGGCAGGCACTGCGCCACCTGGACGCCCCCTGAGCCAGGTACCAGTCCCCAGCGTACACGCGCGTTACCCCATCAGTCCATGAGCCACCTGGTCAACCTCTGCACCCGATATGAGACCGCGGCATCCAAGTGCGCTACCCCGGCACCCCTGTGCCATCTGGGCTGCACCTGCATCATTTGAGAAGCCCCTGTGCCAGGTACCAGGCTCCGACATCTCCTCGCGCCACCCCGGCAGCCCCATGCCACCTGGGCGCCCCCTGGGCCAAATACCAGACCCCAGCATCATTGCGCGCATACCCGTCAGCCCCTGTGCCACCTGGGCGTCCCCTGCGTCCCCTGGGTGGCCCCTGGGCCAGGTACAAGACCACGGTATTACCACGCGCAACCCCGGCAGCCCCTGTGGTCCTTAGGCGACGCCTGCGCCAGGTACCAGACTCCGGCGTCCTCGCGCGCAACTCCAGCTGTCACTGCACCACCTGGGGTCCTGTGCACCAGGTACTTTACCCCGGCGTCACCGCGCGCAACCCCGGCAGGCCCTTCACCACCTGGGCGGCCCCTGCACCATGTACCATACCCCAGCATCCCCGCGTGCAACCCCGAAAGTCCTTGAGCCACATGCGTGGCCCCTGTGCTAGGTACCAAACCCCGGGTCACCACGAGCTACCCCGGCAGCCTCAGCGACACCTGGGCGGCCCCTGCGACACCTGAGCGGCCCCTGCGCCACGTGCCAGACACCGGCGTAACCGCGCGCCCCCCCGCCAGTCCTGCACCTCCTGGGCGGCCCCTGCACCAAGTACCAGACCCCAGCATTTCCGCGTGCCACTCCAGGAGCCCCTGAGCCACCTGGGAGGCCTCTGCACCCGGTACGAGACCCCGTGCCACCCCAGCTGTCCCTGCGCCACCTTTGCAGCCCCTGGGTCCCCTGGGTGGCCCCTGCTCTTGGTACAAGACCCCGGTGTTACCGCGCGCAACCCCGGCAGCCCCTGCATTCCTTGGGCTGCTGCAGTTGCGCACAGGCATGCCGGGGTCTGGTACTTGGAACCGGGGGCTCCCAGGTGGCGAGGGGCTGCCATGGTTGCGTACCTGGAGGCTGGGTTCTGGTACCTGTCGCAGGGGTCGCCCAGGGAGCGCAGGGGTGTCGCGCGGTAACGCCGGTGTTTGGTACTTGGAGCAGGGTCCGCCCAGGTGATGCAGGTTCAGCCCAGGTGGCGCAGGGGTGCCGGGGTTGCGCACTTGGACGCCAGGGTGTCGTACCGGGTGCAAAGGACGCCCAGGTGGCTCAGGGGCTGCTGGGGTGGCGCGCAGGGACACCGGGGTCTGGTAATTGGTGCAGGCGCTGCCCAGGAGGCGCAGAGTCTGACGGGGTTGCGCACGAGGATTCTGGGGTCTCGTATATTGTCAGTGGCTTCCCAGGGTTCGCAGGGGCACCCCAGGTGTCGCAGGGCCTGCCGGGGTGGCTCATGGTTATGCCAGGATCTGGTACGTAGCACAGGAGCCCCCCAGGTGGCTCAAGGACTTTCGTGGTTGCAAACAGGGATGCCGGGGTCTGGTATCTGGCGCAGGGGCCGCCAAGGTTCGCATAGCCTGCCGGGATTGCGAGCGGGGACTCCGGGGTCAGGTACCTGGCGCAGGGGCCGCCCAGGTGGCGCAGGAACTCCCATTGTTGTGCGCGAGTAAGCCAGGGTCTGTTATCTAGCGCAGGGGACCCCAGGTGGCGCAAGAAGTTCTGGGGTTGTGCGCGAGGACGCCGGGGTCTGGTACCTGGCGCAGGGGCCGCCCAATTGGCGCAATGACAGTCGGTGTGGCGCGCGGGGACGGCAGGGTCTGGTATCTGGCGAAGGGGCAGTCCAGTTGGCAGGGGCTGCCAGGGTTGCGTGCGGGGAGCCAGGGTCTGGTACCTGGCGCAGGCGTCACCTAAGGACTGCAGGGGCTGCCGGAGGTGTGCGCGGTAACACCGGGGTCTTGTACCTGGCGCAAGGGCCACCCAGGGTACGCAGGGTTGCGCCAGTGTCTGGAACCAAGCACAGGAGTATCCCAGGTGGCTCAAGTACTTTCGGGGTTGCAAAAGGGGACGCAGGGGTCTGGTATCTGGCGCCGGGGCCACCCAGGTGTCGCATAGGCTGCTGGGGTTGTGTGTGGGGGGCCGGGGTCTGGTACCTAGCCCAGGGGCACCTCAAGTGTCGCAGGGGCCGCCCAGGTATTGCAGGGGCTGCCGGGGTTTTTCGCGGGGACTCCGGGGTCTGGTACCTAGCACAGGGGCCCCCTGGTGGCTCAAGGACTTTCGGGGTTGCACGCGGGGACACTGGGGTCTGGTATCTGGCGCAGGGGTCGCCCAGGTGGCACAGGAACTGCCGTGGTTGTGCGCAAGGATGCCAGGGTCAGGTACCTAGCACAGGGGACCACCAGGTGACACAAGGACATCCGGGATTGTGCGAAAGAACGCCGGGGTCTGATACCTGGCGCAGGGACCACCCAGGTGGTGCAGTGACTGCTGGGGTGGCGCGCGGGGATGGCGGGGTCTGGTACCTGGTGAAGGGGCAGCCAAGTTGCAAGGATCGCCGGTGTTGCGCGTGGGGAGGCCGGGGTCTAGAACCTGGTGCAGGGGTCGCCCCAGGAGCGCAGGGACTGCCGGGTTGGCGCTTGGTAACGCCGGCATCTGGTACCTGGCGCAGGAGCCGCCAAGGTGACGCAGGGTCCTCCCATGTGTCTCAGAGAATGCAGCTGTGGCACGCAGTGACGCCAGAGTCGCCCAAGCCCGCCCATTATTGCAAGGGCCACCTAGGTGTCGCAGAGGATGCCGGGGTTGATCGCGGTGACGCCGGTGTCTGGTACCTAGCACAGGGGCCATGCATGTGGCTCAAGGACTTTGGGGGTTGCACAGGGGGACGCTGAGGTTTGGTACATAGTGCAGGGGCCGCCCAGGTGGCGAGGGGGCTGCCGGGGTTGCGCGCGGGGATGCCGAAGTCAGGTACCTGTGGCAGGGGTCGCCCAGGTGGCACTGGAACTACCGGGGTTGAGCGCAAGGACGCCGGGGTCTAGTACCTGGTGCAGGGGCGGCCCAGGAGGCACAGGGGCATCAGGGGTTGTGCACTTGGACGCCGGGGTCTCGTACATGGTGCAGGGGGTGCCAGGTATCGCAGGGCCTTCCAGGGTGGCTTGCGGTGACACCAGGGTCTGGTACCTGTCGCAGGGGCCGTCCAAGTGACGCAGGGGACGCCCAGGTGGCACAGAGGCTACCGGGGTTGTGCACGGGGACGCCGGGGTCTGGTACCTGGCGCAGGGTTCGCCAAGGATGGCAGGGGCTGCCGGGGTTGCGCGAGGTAACATTGGGGTTTTGTAACTGGCACAGGGGGTGCCCAGGGGACGCAGGGCCCGCCAAGGTGGCGCAGGGACTTCCAGCGTTGCGCGCGGGGATGCTGGGGTTTGGCATCTGGCGCAGGGGCTGCCCAGGTGTCGCAGGGGTTGCCGGGGTTGTATACAAGGGACGCCGGGGTCTGGTACCTAGCACAGGGGACCCCCAGGTGTTGCAAGGACGTCCGGGGGTGCGCGCGTGGTCGCCAAGGTCTGGTACCTGTCACAGAGACCGCCAAGGTGGTGCAGTGACTGCTGGTGTGCACGCGAGGAGGGGCTGCTGCGGTTGTGCGCCGGCATGCCGGAGTCTGGTACTTGGCACAGGGTTCGCCCAGGTGGCAAGGGGCTACCGGGGTGGCGCGAGGAGACCCTGGCGTCTGGTACCTCTCGCAGGGGTCTCCCAAATGACGCAGTTGCAGTCCAGGTGGCACAGGGGTGCCGGAGTTGCGCACTTGGACTCCGGGGTCTCATACCGTGTCTGAGGCCGCCCAGGTGGCTCAGGGCCTGCTGGGGTGTTGTTCGTGGACGCCGGGGTCTGGTAACTGGTGAAGGGTTAGCCCAGTTGGCAGGGGCTGCCGGGGTTTTGCGCGGGGACTCCGGAGTCTAGTACCGGGTGCAGAAGCCGTTAAGGTGGCTCCAGCGCTGCCGGGGTTGGTCGTGGTAACACCGGGGTCTTGTACCTGATGCAGGGGACACTCAGGGGACGCAAGGACTTCTGGGGTTGCAGGCGGGGACGCCGGGGTCTGGTACCTAGCGCAGGGGACACCCAGGTGTCGCAGGTCATGCCGGGGTGGCTCGCAGTGACGCTGTGTCTGGTACCTAGCACAGGGGCCCCCCAGGTGGCTCAAGGACTTTCGGGGTTGCATGCAAGGTATCTCTGGTCAGTTACCTGGTGCAGGTTTCCCCCAGGTGGCGCAAAGACTTCCGGGGTTGCACGCGAGGACGCCGGGTTCTGGTACCTAGCACAGGGGCCACCCAGGTGTCACAGTTCCTGCCTGGGTAGCTCACGGTGACACCGGGTCTGGTACCCAGGACAGGGGCACCCCAGGTCGCTCAAGAACTTTTGGGGTTGCACGCGGGGACGTCGGGGTCTGTTATCTGGCGCAGGGCCCCACAAGGTGGCGCAGGAACTGCCGGGGTTTTGCGCGGGGATGCGGGGTCTGGTACCTGGCGCAGGGGCTGCCAAGGTGGCGCAGGGACTGCTCGGGTGGCACGCGGGAACACCGGGGTCTGACCCCTATCTAGAGGCCGCACAGGTGGCACAGGGACTGCCGGGGTTGCACGCAAGGACGCAGGGGTCGGGTACCTGGCACAGAGGTCGCCCAGGGAGTGCAGGGACTTCCGGGGTGGTGCATGGGGATGCTGGTGTCTGGCATCTTGCGCAGGGGCCGCCCAGGTGGCGCAGGGGTTGCCGGGGTTGCGCGCGGTGATGCCGGGGTCTGATACCTAGCACAGGGGCCCCCCGTGTGATGACTCACTTTCGGGGTTGCACGTGGGGACCCTGGGGTGTGGTACATGGTGCAGGGGTCACCCAGGTGGCGCAAGAACTGCCGGGGTTGCGCGCGAGAAGGACGGGTCAGGTACCTGGTGCAGGGGTCCCACAGGTGGCGCAAGTACTAGCGGTTGCACGCGGTGATGCCGGCATCTGGAACCTGGTGCAGGGGCCACCCAGGTGACGCAGGGGACGCCCAGGTGTCTCAGAGGCGGCCGGGGTTGCGCGCAGGGATACAGAGGTCGCCCAAGGAGCGCACAGGCTGCTGTGGTTTCGCGTGGTAACACCTGGGCCTTGTACCTGGTGCAGGGGCCACCCAGGGGAGCAGGGCCACCAAGTTGGTGCAGGGAATGCTGGTGTGGCACGCGGGGACAATGTGTCTGACCCCTAGTTCAGCGGGCACCCAGGTGGCGCAGGGATTGCCGGGGTTGCGCATGGCGATACCGGGGCCTGGTTTCTGGCGCAGGTGCCGCATAGCCTGCCGGGGTTGCGCGTCAGGACGCCGGGGTCAAGTACCTGGTGCAGGGGTCGCCCAGTTGGCACAAGAACTGCCATTGTTGTGCGCGAGGACGCCAGGGTCTGGTACCTAGCGCAGGGGACCCCAGGTTGGGCAAGGACTTCCGGAGTTGCTCGCAAGGACACCGTGGTCTGGTACTTGGCGCAGGGACCGCCCAGGTGACACAGGTGCAGCTCAGGTGGTGCAGGGGTGCCGGGGTTGCGCACTTGGGCGCCGGGGTCTCGTACCGGGTGCAGAGGCCGCCAAGGTGGCTCAGGGGCTCAGGGGCTGCTGGGTTGGCATGCAGGAATGAAGGGGTCGGGTAATTGGCGCCGGGGCCGCCCAGGTGGGGCTGGGGCCGCCCATGTGATGCAGAGGCCGCCCAGGTGGCACAGGGATTTCTGGGGTGGCGTGCGGGAATGCCGGGGTCTGGTACTTGGCGCAGGGGCCGCCCATGAGGCGCAGGGGCTGTCAGGGTTGTGCACGTGGACGCCGGGTTCTCATGCATCGTGCATAGGCTGCCCAGGTGTTGCAGGGGTCGCCCAGTTGTCGCAGGGTCTGCCGGGGTTGCACGCAGTAACGCTGGGGTCTGGTACCTAGCACAGGGGCCCCCTAGGTGGCTCAAGGATTGTCGCGGTTGCACGCAGGGATGCCGGGGTCTGGTATCTGGCAAAAGGGCCGCCAAGGTGTTGCATAGCCTGCCGGGGTTGCACATCAGGACGCCGGGGTCAGGTAACTGGTGCAGGGGTCGCCCAGTTGGTGCAGGAACTGCCATTGTTGTGCGCAAGGACGCTGGGGTCTGGTACCTAGCGCAGGGGACGCCAGGTGGGGCAAGGACTTCAGGAGTTCCTCACGAGGACGCCGGGGTCTGGTACTTGGCGCAGGGACTGCCCAGGTGACGCAGGTGCAGCCCAGGTGGCACAGGGGTGCCTGGGTTGTGCACTTGGATGCCAGGGTCTCGTACCGGGTGCAGAGGCCGCATTGGTGGCTCAGAGGCTGCTGGGGTGCTGCGCAGGGATGCCGGGGTCTGGTACTTGTTGCAGGGTCCGCCCAGGAGGCGCAGGGGATGCCGGGGTTGCGCACGTGGTAGCCGGGGTCTCATACATGGTGCAGGGGCCCCCCAATTGTCTCAGGGGCCACCCAGGTGTCGCAGGAACTGCCATTGTTGTGCGGGAGGACGCCGGGGTCTGGTACCTCGCACAGGGGCCCCCCAGGTGGCTCACGGACTTTCGGGGTTGCACGCGGGGATGCTGGGGAGTGGTACATGGTGCAGGGTCTGCCCAGGTGGCACAGGAACTGCCGGGGTTGCATGCAAAGACGCCGGGGTCAGGTACCTGGCGCAGGGGTCCCCCAGTTGACTCAAGGACTTTCGGGGTTGCTCGCGGAGACGCCGGGGTCTGATATCTGGCGCAGGGCCACCCAGGTGTCACTGGGCCTGTTGGGGTTGCTCGTGGGAACGCCGGGGTCTGGCAACTGGCACAGGGGTCGCCCAAGGACTGCCGCGGTGGCTTGTGTTAACGCCGGTGTCTGGTATCTGGAGCAGGGGCCGCCCAGGTGACGCAGGTGCAGCCCAGGTGGCACAGGCGTGCCGGGGTTGCGCATATGGACGCCGGGGTCTCGTACCGTGTGCAGAGGCCAACCAGGTGTATCAGGGGCTGCTGGGGTGGTGTGTGTGGACGCCGGTGTCAGGTCCCTCGCGCAGGGGTCACCCAGGTGGCGCAGGAACAGCCGGAGTTGCAAGCGAGGACTCCGGGGTCAGGTACCTGGTGCAGAGGCCCCCAGGTGGTGCAAGGACTTCCGGGGTTGCACGGGGGGACGCCGGGGATGGTTACTTAGCACAGGGGCCCCCCAGGTGTCGCAAGGCCTGCTGGGGTGGCTCGCGGTGACGCCGGGGTCTGGTACCTAGAACAGGGGCCCCGAGGTGACTCAAGGACTTTCGGGGTTGCACTTGGGGACGACGGGGTCTGGTATCTGATGCAGGGGCAGCCTAGGTGTCGCATAGCCTGCTGGGGTTGCGCGTGGGGACGCCGTGGTCAGGTACCTGGAGCAGGGGTCGCCGAGGTGGCGCAGGAACTTCCATTGTTGTGCGCGAGGACACCGGGGTCTGTACCTAGCGCAGGGGACCCCAAGTTGCGCAAGGACTTCCGGGGTTGCGTGCGAGGACGCCGGGGTCTGGTTCCTGGTGCAGGGACGGCCCAAGTGGCGCAGAGACTGCCGGGGTGGTGCGCGGGGATGGCGGAGTCTGGTACCTGGTGAAAGGGCAGCCCAGTTGCAGGGGATGCCGGGGTTGTGCAAGGAGACGCCGGGTTCTGGTACCTAACGCAGGGTCTGCCCAGGGGACGCAAGCGACGCCCAGGTTGCACAGGGGCTGCTGGGTTTGTGCGCGGAGATGCCGTGGTCTGGTACCTGGCACAGGGGTCGCCAAGGTGGCGTAGGGACTGCTGCAGTGGCACGCGAGGACACCGGGGTACGGTATCTGGCACAGGGGCCACACAGGTGGCGCAGGGCCTGCTGGGGTGGCTCGCGGTGACGCCGGGGTCTGCTACCTAGCACAGGGGCCCCCCAGGTGGCTCAAGGACTTTCGGGATTGCACGAGGGGACCCCGGGGTCTGGTATACAGCGCAGGGGCTGACCAGGTGGCGCAGGAACTGCCGGGGTTGCACGCCGGGATGCCGGGGTGTGATACCTGGCATAGGGGGCGCCCAGGAGGTGCAGGGGCCGCCCATGTGATGCTGAGGCCGCCCAGGAGCACAGGGACTGCCGGGGTTGCACCTGGAGACACCGGGGTCTGGTATCTGGCGCAGAGCTGCCCAGGTGGCACAGGGCCTGCAGGGGTGTTTCGCGGTGATGCCGGGTTCAGGTACCTGGCACAGGTGCCCCCCAGGTGGCTCAACAACTTTCAGGTTGCACGCAGGGATGCCGGCGTCTGGTACGTGGTTCAGGGCCCGCCCAGGTGACGCAGGCGCAGCCCAGATGGCGCAGGGGCTGCCGGGATGGCGCAAGGAGACGCCGGGGTCTGGTACCTGGCACAGGAGCCGCCCAGGTAGCGCAGGGGCCGCTCATGTTATGCAGAGGCCCCCCAGGTGGCACAGAAAATTCTGGGATGGTGCGCGGGGAAGCCGGGTTCTGGTTTCTGGCACAGGGGCCGCCGAGGTGTCGCATAGCCTGCCCGGGTTGCACGTGGGGACACCGGGATCAGGTTCCAGGCGCAGAGGTCGCGCAGGTGGCGCAGGAACTGCCATTGTTGTTCGCCAGGACGCCGGGGTCCAGTACCTAGCGCAGGGGCCGCCCAGGTGGCAGAGGATGCTGGGGTGTTTTGCCTTGATGCCGGGATCTGGTACCTAGCACAGGGGCCCCCTGGTGGCTCATGGACTTTCGGGGTTGCACGCGGGGATGCTGGGGCCTGGTATCTGGCATAGGGGTCGCCCAGGTGGCGCAGGAACTGCCATGGTTGTGCGCTAGGACACCGGTGTCTGTTACATAGCGCAGGGGGGCCCCAGGTGGTGCGAGAACTTCCGGGGTTGGGCACGAGGATGCCGGGGTCTGGTACCTGGCACAGGGGTTGCGCAGGTGGCGCAGGAACTGCCGTGGTTGTGCATGAGGACGCCGGGTTCTGGTACCTAGTGCAGGGGGCCCCCACTTGGCACAAGGACTTCTGGGGTTGTGCGCGAGGACGCCGGGGTCTGGTACCTGGCGCAAGGATCCCCCAGGTGGCGCAGTGACTGCTGGGGTGGCGCGCGGGGACGGCGGTGTCTGTTACTTGGCGAAGGGGCAGCCCAGTTGCAAGGGGCTGCCGGGGTTGCGCGCGGGGACACCGGGGTCTGGTACCTGGTGAAGGGGTCGCCCAAGGAGCGCAGGGACTGTCGGGTTGGCGCGTGGTAATGCCGGTGTCTGGTACCTGGCACAGGGGCCGCCCAAGTGAGGTAGGGGCCGCCCATGTGTCTCAGAGGATGCTGGGGTTGTGCGCAGGGACGCCGGTGTTGCCCAAGGAATGCAGGGGCTGCCGGGGTTGCGCACAGTAACACTGGGGTCTTGTACCTGGCGAGATGCCGCCCAGGCGACGCAGGGGACGCCAAGGTGGCGGAGGGACTGCTGGCGTGGCACGTGGGGACACCGGGGTCTAGACCCCTAGAGCAGGGGCCGCCCAGGTGGCGCAGGGACTGCTGGGGTTGCGCGTGGGGAAGCCGGGGTCTGGTATCTGGCGCAGGGACCGCCCAGGTGGTGCAGCGGTTGCTGGGGTTGTGCACAGGGACACCGGGGTGTGATACCTGGCACAGGGGCCGCCCAGGTGGTGCAGGGGCCGCCCATGTGATGCAGGTGCCACCCAGGTGGCACAGGGGCTGCTGCGGTTGCGCGCAGGCATGCCGGGGTCTGGTACTTGGCACAGGGTGCGCCCAGGTGTGTAGAGGCTGCCGGGGTTGCGGACGTGGATGCCGGGGTCTGATACCTGGTGCATTTGTCGCCCAGGGAGCTAAGGGGCAGCCGGTGTGGCGCGCGGGGAAGCTGGGGTCTGGCATCTGGAGCAGGGGATGCCCAGGTGGCGCAGGGGATGCCGGGGTTGTGCGAAGGGGCGCCGGGGTCTGGTACATGGTGCAGGAGCCGCCCAGGTGGGGCAGGGGCCGCCCATGTGATGCAGAGGCCGCCCAGGTGGCACAGGGACTTCTGGGGTGGCGTGCAGGAATGCCGGGGTCTGGTACTTGGTGAAGTGTCCGCTCAGGAGGCGCAGGGGGTGCCGGGGTTGCACACGTGGACGCCGTGGTCAGGTACCTGGTGCAGGTATCGCCCAGGTGGAACAGGGACTGACATTGTTGTGCGCGAGAATGCCGGGGTCTGGTACCTAGTGCAGGGGACCCCAGCTGGCAAAAGGACGTCCGGAGTTGTGCGCGAGGACGCCAGGGTCTGGTACATGGTGCAGGGTCTGCCCAGGTGACACAGGTGCAGCCCAGATGGCGCAGGGGTGCCGGAGTTGCGCACTTGGACGCGGGGGTCTCGTACTGGTGCAGAGGCCTCCCAGGTGGCTCAGGGGCTGCTGGGGTGGTGCTCGGAGACGCCGGGGTCTAGTATTTGGCGCAGGGGCTGCCCAGAAGGCGCAGGTGCTGCTGGGGTTGCGCGCGGTGACGCCGGGGTACAGTACCTAGCACAGGGGCCCCCCAGGTGGTTCAAGGACGTTTGGAGTTGCACGCGGGGACGCAGGGGTGTGGTACATGGTGCAGGAGTCGCCCAGGTGGTACAGGAACTGCCGGGGTTGCCCGTGAGGAACAAGGGTTCAGGTACCTGGCGCATCGGTCCCCATGTGGTGCAAGGACATCCGGGGTTGCACGCGGACGTCGGGTGTCTGGGACCTAGCGCAGGGACACCCCAGGTGTCGCAGGGCCTGCCGGGATGGCTTGCAGTTACGCCGGGGTCTGGTACCTAGCACAGGAGCCCCCCAGGTGGCTCAAGGACTTTCGGGGTTGCACAAGGGGATGCAGGGGTCTGGTATCTGGTGCAGGGGCCGCCCAAGTGTCGCATTGCCTGCCGGGGTTGCACGTGGGGACGGCGGGGTCGGGTACCTGACGAAACGGCCGCCCAGGTGACGCAGGTGCAGTCCAAGTGTCGCAGGGGGGCCGGGGTTGTGCACTTGGATGCCAGGGTCTCGTAAGGGAGCAGAGGCCGCCCAGATGAATCAAGCCTCTGGAGTGGCACGCGTGGACGCCAGGGTCAGGTACATGGTGCAGGAGCTGTCCAGGTGGCCCAGGGACCGCCCATGTATTGCAGAGGCCGCCCAGGTAGCATAGGGACTTCTGGGATGGCGCGCGGAGATGCCGGGGTCTGGTACTAGGCGCAGGGGCTGCCCAGGAGGCACAGGGACTGCCGGGGTTGCACACGTGGATGCCGGGGTCACATACATGGCGCAGGGGCCGCCCAGGTGTTGCAGGGGCCGCCCAGGTGTCGAAGTGGCTGTCGGGTTTGCGCGCGGTGACGCCTGGGTCTGGTACCTAGCACAGAGGCCACGCATGTGGCTCAAGGACTTTCGGGGTTGCACGCAGGGATGCTGCGGTGTGGTACATGGTGCAGGGGCCGCCCTGGTGCCGCAGGGCTGCCGGGGTTGCACGCGGTAACACCGGGGTCTTGTACCTGTCGCAGAGGCCGCCCAGGGGATGCAGGGGATGCCCAGGTGGCATAGGGTTTGCCGGGTTTGCGCGCGATGATGCCGGGGTCTGGTACCCATCGCAGGGGCCACCCAGGTGGCACAGTAACTGCCGGGGTTTCACGCAGTGACGCCGGGGTCTGATACCTGGTTGAGGGGCCACCCTAGTGGTACATGGGCCGCCCATGTGATGCAGAGGCCGCCCAGGTGCCCTAGGGGCTACTGCAATTGCTCGCAGGCATGCCGGGGTCTGGTACTGGGCACCGGGGGCGCCCAGGTGGCGAGGGGCTGCCGGAGTTGCGTACGTGGATGCCGAGGTCTGGCACCTGGTGCAGGGATCGCCCAGGGAGTGCAGGGACTGACGGGGTGGGGCGCGGTAACGCTGGCGTCTGGTACTTGGCACAGGGGCCGCCCAGGTGACACAGTGAAGCTCAGGTGGTGGAGGTGTGCCGGGGTTGCGCACTTGGACGCTGGGGTCTCGTACCGGTGCAGAAGCTGCCAAGGTGGCTCAGGGGCTGCCGGGGTTGTGCGCGGTAACACCAGGGTCTTGTACCTGGTGCAGGGGCCACCCAGGGGATGCAGGGGATGCCCAGGTGGCACAGAGGCTGCTGGGATTGCGCGCGGTAACGCTGGCATCTGGTACTTGGTGCAGGGGCCGCCCAGGTGACACAGGTGAAGCTCAGGGGGTGCAGGTGTGCTGGGGTTGCGCACTTGGACACTGGGGTCTCGTACCGGGTGCAGAAGCCGCCAAGGTGGCTCAGGGGCAGCGGGGGTTGCGTGCGGTAACACCGGGGTCTTGTACCTGGCACAGGGGCCGCCCAGGGATGCAGGGGATGCCAAAGGTGACACAGGGGCTGCTGGGATTGCGCGCGATGATGCCGGGGTCTGGTACGTGGCGCAGGGCCTGCCCAGGTGGCACAGGAACTGCCGGGGTTGCACGCGGTTACGCCGGGGTATGATACATGGTGCAGGGGTCGCCCAGGTGGTGCAGGAGCTGCCCTTCTGATGCAGGGGCTTCCCAGGTTATGCAGGGGCTTCTCATGTGATGCAGAGGCCGCCTAGGTTGCACAGGGTCTTCTGGAGTGGCACGCAGGGACGCCAGGTTCTGGTACCTGGTGTAGGGGCCGCCAAGGTGTCGCAGGGCCTTCCTGGGAGGCTCGCAGTGACACCAGTGTCTGGTACCTGGCACAGGGGCCGCCCAGGTGACGCAGGGGCCACCCAGGTGTCACAGGGCCTTCCGGGGTGGCTCGGGGTGTCGCCGGGGTCTGGTCCCTAGCACAAGTGCCCCCCAGGAGGCACAAGGACTTTCGGGTATGCACGCTGGTACGCCGGGGTCTGGAATCTGGCGCAGGGGCCGCCCAGGTGTCGCATAGCCTGCCGGGGTTACGCGCGGTTTCGCCGGGGTCAGGTACCTGGCGCAGGTGTCACGCAGGTGGCACAGGAACTGCCATTGTTGTACACAAGGATGCCGGGGTCTGGTACCTAGCGCAGGGAACAGCCGGTGGTGCAAGGACTACCGGGGTTGCGCGCGAGGACGCCGGGGTCTGGTACCTGGCGAAGGGGGTATCCATGTGGCGCAGTGACTACCGAGGTGGCACACGGGGACGAGGGTGTCTGGTATCTGGTGCAGGGGCAGCCTAGGTGGTGCAGAACCTGCCGGGGTGGCACGCGGGGACACCGGGGTCTGACCCCTAGCGCAGAGGACGCCCAAGTGGCGCAGGGTCTGCCGGGGTTGCACGCAGGGAACTCCGGAGTCTGGTATATGGCACAGGGGCTCCCAGGGGGTGCAGGGCCTGCCGGTGTGTTTCGCGGTGATGCAGAGGTCTGGTACCTAGCACAGGGGCCCCCCAGGTGGCTCAAGGACTTTCCAGTTTGCACGCGGGGACGCGGGGGTCTGTTACATGGCGCAGGGGCAGCCCAGGTGGTGCAGGAGACACCCTTCTGATGCAGGGGATGTCCCAGAGGCGCAGGGGTTGCCGGGGTTGTGCGCAGGGACGCCGGGGTCTGGTACATGGTGCAGGGGCCGCCCAGGTGGCGCAGGGGCTGCCCATGTGATGCAGAGGCCGCCCAGGTGGCACAGGGCCTTCCAGGGAGGCTCACGGTGACGCCATTGTCTGGTACCTGGTGCAGGGGCCGCCCAGGTTATGCAGGGGCCACCCAGGTGTCGCAAGGGCTGTCGGGGTGGCTCACGGTGATGCCGAGGTCTGGTACCTAGCACAGGGGACCCCATTAGGCGCAAGGAATTTCAGGGTTGCACGCGGGTATGCCGGGGTCTGGTATTTGGTGCAGGGGCCGCCCAGTTGTTGCATAGCCTGCCGGGGTTGCGCGCGGTTACGCCGGGGTAATGTATCTGGAGCAGGGGTAGCGCAGGTGGCGCAGGTACTGCCATTGTTGTGCGCGAGGACGCCAGGGTCTGGTACCTAGCTCAGGGAACCGCAGGTGGCACAAGGACATCCGGGTTGCTTGTGAGGATGCCGGGGTCTGGTACCTGGCACAGGGGGCATCCAGGTGATGCAGTGACTGCCGGGTTGCACGCGGGGATCTCCGGAGACTGTTATCTGGCTTAGGGGCCGCCCAGGTGGCGCAGGGCCTGCCGGGGTGTTTCACGGTGACGCAGAGGTCTGGTACCTAGCACAGGGGCCCTCCAGGTGACTCAAGAACTTTCGGGGTTACACGCGGAGACGCGGCGGACTGGTATCTGGCTCAGGGCCTGCCCAGGTGTCACAGGGCCTGCCGGGGTTACGCCCGTAAAATGCCATTGTTGTGCGCGAGGACGCCGGGGTCTGGTACCTAGCGCAGGGGACGCCAGGTGGCACAAAGATTTCCGGGTTGCGCGCGAAGACGCCGGGTCTGGTACCTGGCTCAGGGGCCACCAAGGTGGGGCAGGGACTGCTTGGGTGGCACGCGGGGAAATCGGGGTCTGGTATCTGGCGCAGGAGCCGCCAAGGTGGCACAGGGCCTGTGGGAGTTGCACGCGGTTACGCCGGGGTCTGATACATGGCGCAGGGGCTGCCCAGGTGGTGCAGGCGCCGCCCATGTGATGCAGGGGCCGCCCAGGTGGTGCAGAGGCTGCTGCGGTTGTGCGCCGGTATGCCGGGGTTGGTACTTGGCACTGGGGGTGCCCAGGTTTCGGGGGCTGCCGGTGTTGCGTACGTGGGTGCCGGGGTCTGGTACCTGGCTCAGGGGTCTCCCAGGAGCGCAGGGACTGCCGGGGTGGCGCGCTGTAACGCTGGTGTCTGGTAACTGGTGCAGGGGCCGCCCAGGTGACGCAGGTGCAGCCCACGTGGCACATGGGTGCAGGTGTTGCGCACTTTGATGTCTGGGTCTCATACTAGGTGCTGAGACCGCCCAGGTGACTCAGGGACTGCTGGGGTGGCACGCGTGGATCCCGGGGTATAGCGCAGGGGCTGCCCAGGTGGCAGGGGCTGCCGGGGTGTTTCGCGGTAACGCCGGGATCTTGTACCTAGCACAGGGGCCCCCAGGGGGCTCAAGGAATTTCGGGCTTGCAAGAGGGGACGCCAGGGCCTGGTACATGGTTCAGGGGTCGCCCAGGTGGTGCAGGAACTGCGGGGGTTGCGCGCGAGGACGCCGGGGTCAGGTACCTGGCGCAGGGGTCCCCAGGTGGCACAAGGACTTCCTTGGTTGCACGCGGGGACGACGGGGTCTGGAACCTGGCGAAGTGGAAGCCCAGTTGGCAGGGGCTGCCGGGGTTGTGCGCGAGGACGCCTGTATCTGCTACCTGGTGCAGGCATCGCCCAAGGAGTGCAGGGGCTGCTGGGGTTGTGCGCGGTAACACCGGGGTCTTGTACCTGTCGCAGAGGCCGCCCAGGGGACGCAGGGGATGCCCAGGTGGCATAGGGTCTGTCGGGTTTGTGCGCGATGATGCTAGGGTCTGATACCTGGCGCAGGGGCAGCCCAGATGGCGCAGGAACTGCCGGGATTGTGCACGAGGATGCCGGGGTCAAGTACCTGGCGCAGGGGTCCCCCAGGTGGCGCAAGGTCTTCCTTGGTTGCACGCGGGGATGACGGGGTCTGGAACCTGGTGAAGGGGTAGCCCAGTTGGCAGGGGCTGCCAGGGTTGCGCGCGTGGACGCCTGTATCTGGTACCTGGCGCAGGCGTCGCCCAAGGAGCGCAGGGGCTGCTGGGGTTGCGCGCGGTAACACCCGGATCTTGTACCTGGCGCAGGGGCTGCCCAGGGGAAGAAGGGGACGCCCAGGTGGCACAGGGGCTGCCGGGTTTGCGTGCGATGATGCTAGGGTCTGATACCTGGGGCAGGGGCAGCCCAGGTGGTGCAGGAACTGCCGTGGTTGCAAGCCGTGAAGCCAGGTTCTGATACCAGGCGCAGGGGCCGCCAGGTGGTGCAGGAGCCGCCCTTCTGATGCAGAAGCCGCCCAGGTGGCTCAGGGGTTGCCGGGGTTGTGCGCAGGGACGCCGGGGTCTAGTACATGGTGCAGTGGCTGCCCAGGTGGTGCAGGGGCTGCCCATGTGATGCAGGGGCCGCCCAGGTGGCATAGGGACTTCTGGGGGGGTGCGCGGGGACGCCAGGGTCTGGTACCTGTTGCAGGGGCTGCCAAGGTGTCGCAGGGCCTTCCAGGGAGGCTCGCGATGATGCAGGGGTCTGGTACCGGGCACAGGGGCCACCCAGGTGACGCAGGGGCCACCCAGGTGTCGCAGAGGCTACCGGGATTGTGTGCGGTGCGCCGGGTTCTGGTACCTGGCGCAGGGTCTGCCCAGGTGACGCAGGTGCAGCCCAGGTAGTGCAGGAAGAACGGGGTTGCGCAATTGGACGCCGGTTTCTCGTACCGGGTGCAGAGGCCGCCCAAGTGGCTCAGGGGCTGATGGGGTCCCGTCCGTGGACGCTGGGGTCTGGTACATGGTGCAGGAGCCGCCCAGGTGGGGCAGGGGCCGCCCATGTGATGCAGAGGCCGGCCAGGTGGCACAGGGTCTTCTTGGATGGCGCGCGGGAACGCCGGGGACTGGTAATTGGCGAAGGGGCCTCCCAGGAGGCGCAGGGGCTGCTGGGATTGCACACGTGGACGCCGGGGTCTCTTACATGGAGCAGGGGCCGCCCAGGTGTAGCAGGTGCCGCCCAGGTGTCGCAGAGGCTGCCGGGGTTGCGCGCGGTGACGCCGGAGTCTGGTACCTAGCACAGGGGACCCCCAGGTGGCACAAGGTCTTTCGAGGTTGCACGCGGGGACGCTGGGGTATGGTACATGGTGCAGGGGTCGCCCAGGTGGCGCAGGTACTACCGGGGTTGCGAGAGAGGACGCCGGGGTCAGGTACCTGGAGCAGGTGTCCCCCAGGTGGCGCAAGGACTTCCTCAGTTGCACCCGGGGACGGTGGGGTCTGGAACCTGGCGAAGGGGCAGCCCAGATGGCAGGGGTGGCCAGGGTTGCTCGCAGGGACATCGGGATCTGGTACCTGGTGCAGGCGTCGCCCAAGAAGAACAGGGGTTGCTGGGGTTGCATGCGGTAACACCGGGGTCTTGTACCTGGCTCAGGGACCACCCACAGGATGCAGGGGATGCCCAGGTGGCACAGGGGCTGCCGGGTTTGCGCGCGAAGATGCCGGGGTCCGGTACCTTGCGCAGGGATCACCCAGGTGGCGCAAGGACTTCCGGGGATACACGCGGGGACGCCGGAGTCTGGTACCTAGCGCAGGGGCCCCCCAGGTGGCTCAAGAATTTTCTGTGTTGCAAGCTGGGATGCCGGGGTCTGGTATCTGGTGCAGGGGCCGCCCAGGTGTCGCATAGCCCGGGTTGCACACGGGGACGCCGCTGTTAGGTATCTGGCACAGGGGTCGCACAGGTGGCGCAGTGATAGCCGGGGTGGCGCGTGTTGCGGCAGTGTCTGGTACCTGACGAAGGGGCAGCCCAGTTGCCAGGGGTTGCTGGGGTTGCGCCCGGGGATGCCGGAGTCTGGTACCTGTCACAGGCGTCACCCAAGGAGTGCAGGGGCTGCCAGGGTTGCGCGCGGTAACATCGGGTTCTTGTATCTGGCGCAGGGGCCGCCCAGGTGGCGCAGGAATTGCCATTGTTATGCAGGAGGACGCCGGGGTTTGGTACATGGTGCAGGGGTCACCCAGGTGGCGCAGTGACAGCCGGGGTGCTGCGCGGGGACGGCGGGGTCTGGTACCTGGCGAAGGGGCAGCCCAGTTGGCAGGGGCTGCCGGGGTTATGCGCGGGGATGCCAGTGTCTGGTACCTGGCGCAGGCGTTGTCCACGGAGCGCAGGGGCTGTCGGGGTTGTGAGCGGTAACACCGGTGTCTTGTACCTGGCGCAGGGCCCACCCAGGTGATGCAGGGGAAGCCCAGGTGGCACAGGGGCAACCAGGTTTGCGCGCGGGGATGCCGGTGTCTGGTACCTGGCGCAGGGGCCGCCAAGGTGGCACAGGGACTGCTGGGGTGATACGCAGGGACACCGGGGTCTGGTATATGGCGCAGGGGCCACCCTGCCTCTGCGACACCTGGGCGGCCCCTGCAACACCTGGGCGGCCCTTGTGCCATGTATGAGACCCCGGCGTCCACTTGCACAACCCAGTCAGCCTCTGGACCTCCTGGGCGGCCCCTGCGCCAAGTACCAGGCCCCTTCGTCCCCCCGCGCTACCCCAGCAGCCCCTGAGCCACCTGGGCGGCCTCTGCACCCGGTATGAGACCCCGTCGTTTTTGTGTGCAACCCCAGCACCCCTGCGCCACCTGGGCTGCACCTGCATCACCTGGGCGGCCCCTGCGCCAAGTACCAGACCCCAGCGTCTTCGCGCGCAACTCCGGAAGTCCTTACGCCACCTGTGGTCCCCTGCGCCAGGTATCAGACCCCGGCGTCCACGTACACAACACCGGCAGCCCCTCGCCACTGGGCGACCCTGTGCCAAGTACCAGACCCTGGCATGCCTGCGCGCAACCGCAGCAGGCCCTGCTCCATCTGATCCGCACCTGCATCACATGGGCAGCTTCTGCACCACCTGGGTGGCCCCTGTGCCAGGTATCAGACCCGGCCATCCCTGCGCAAAATCCCAGCAACGCCTGCGCCACCTGGGCGGCCCCTGCGCCAGATACCAGACCCCGGCGTCCCCACGTGCAACACCGAAGTCCTTGAGCCACCTGGGGGGCCCATGTGCTAGGTACCAGACCCCGGCATCACCGCGAGCCACCCGGGCAAGCCCTGCCCCACCTGGGCGGCCCCTGCGCCAGGTACCAAACCCCAGCATCCACTTGGGTAACGCCGGCAGCCCATGCACCTCCTGAGCGGCCCCTGTGCCAAGTACCAGAACCGCCGTGCCCGCATGCCACCCCAGAATTCCCTGAGCCACCTGGGTGGCCACTGAATCACATGGGTGTCCCTGCACCACATGGGCGGCTCCTGCACCAGATGCCAGACCCCGGCGTCTCCTCGTGCCCCCGGCAGCCTCTGCGCCACCTGGGCGCAGAGTACCTGCACCATGTACCAGACCCTGGCATTCACACGCACTACGCCAACAGCCCCTAAGAAACCTGGGCGGCCCCTGCACCCGTTATGAGACCCTGTCATCCAAGTGCGCAACCCTGGCACCCATGTGCCACCTAGACTGCACCTGCGTCACCTGGGCAGCCCCTGCTCCAGGTTCCTGACCCCGGTGTCCTCGCACGCAACCCCGGCAGGCTATTCGACACCTGGGCGGCCCCTGTCCAGTTACCAGACCCCGGCATCCCCGCGTGCAACACCGAAAGTCCTTGAGCCACCTGGGGGGGCCCCTGTGCTAGGTTCCAGACTCCAGCGTCACCGCGAGCAACCCCGGCAGGCCTGTGACACCTGGGGGCCCCCTGCGCCAGGAAGCTGACCCCGGCTTCCTCGCACACATCCCCGGCTGTTCCTGCACCACCGGGGCGACTGCTGCGCCAGGGACCTGACCAGGGCGACCCGCGAGCAACCCTGGCGGCCCCTGCGCCACCAGGGCGGCCGCTGCACCATGTACCACACTCCAACGTCCCTGCGTGCAACCCTGAAAGTCCTTGAGCCACCTGGGGGGCCTCTGTTCTAGGTCCCAGACCCCGGCATCACTGCTCGCAACCCCGGCAGCCTTGCAACACCTGGGCGGCCCCTGCAACACCTGGGCAGCCCCTGCGCCATGTACGAGACCCCGGCGTCCACGTGTGCAACCCTGGCAGCCCCTGGGCCTCCGGGGCGGCCACTGGGCCAAGTACCAGACCCCGGCGTCCCCGCACACCACCCCAAAAGTCCCGGTGCCACCTGGGCAGCCTCTGCATCACATGGGCGGCCCCTGCGCCACCTGGGCGGCTCCTGCACCATGTACCAGACCCCAAGGTCCACGCACACCACCCCAGCACCCCAGCTCCACCTGAGCTGCACCTGCGTCACCCCAGCAGCCCCTGCGCCACCTGGTCGGCCCCTGCATCACATGGGCGGTACCTGCACCACCTGGGTGGCCCCTGCGCCAGGTATCCGACCCCAGCGTCACCGCGTGCAACCCGGGCAGCCCCTGCACCACCTGGGCAGCAACTGCACCATGTACCAGAACCCAGCATCCCTGCGTGCAACCCCAAAGGTCCTTGAGCCACCTGGGGGACCCCTGTGCTAGGTACCAGACCCCGGCCTCACCGTGTGCAACCCTGGCAGCCTCTGCGACACCCGGTCGGCCCCTGCGACACCTGGGCGGCTCCTGAGCCACGTACCAGATGCCGGCGTTACCGCGCGCCACACAGGCAGCCCCTGTGCCACCTAGGCGTCCCCTGCATCCCTGGGCGTTCCTTGAGCCAGGTACATGACCCCGGTGTTACCGAGCGCAACCCCGGCAGCCCTTACGCTCCTTGGGCGACGCCTGAGCCAGGTACCTGATCGCGGCATCCCCGCGCGCAACCTCGACAGCACCGGCCTACTAGGCTGCTCCTTCGCCAGATACCAGACCTCGCCATCCCGGCGTGCAACCACGGAAGTCCCTGTGCCACTGGGGCAGCCCATGCACCATGTACCAGACCCCGGCATCCACGTGTGCCACCTCAGCAGCCCGTGAGCCGCCTGGGCGGCATGCGCACACAGTATGAGACCCCGGTGTCCAAGTGAGCAACCCAGGCACCCATGTGCCACCTGGGCTGCACCTACATCACCTGGACAGCCCCTGTGCCAGGTACCAGACGCCGGTGTTACCACGCACAACCCCGGCAGCGCCTGCGCTCCTTGCGCGATGCCTGCGACATGTAGCACACCCCGGTGTACCCACGTGCAACCCCGAAAATCCTTGAGCTCCCTGGGGGGACCCTGTGCTAAGTACCAGACCCCGGCGTCCACGTGCGCAACCCCAGTAGCCCCTGTACCTCCTTGGCGGCCCCTGCACCAAGTACCTCACCCCGGCGTCCCCGCACGCCACCCCAGAAGTCCCTGTGCCACCTGGGCAGCCTCTGCATCACATGGGCTGCCCCTGCGCCAACTGGGCAGCTCCTGCATCAGGTACCAGACCCCGGCATCTTCTCGCGCCACACCGACAGTCCCTGCGCCACCTGGGCGGCCCCTGTACCATGTACCAGACCCCGGCGTCCACACGTGCCACTCCAGCAGCCCCTGAGCGACCTGGGCAGTCTCTGCACCTGATATGAGACCCTGGCGTCCAAGTCCGCAACCCTGTCACCCATGTGCCACCTGAGCTTCACCTGCGTCACCTGGGCGAACCCGGCGCCAGGTACCAGACCCCAGCATCCACGTACGCAACCCCGGCATCTCCTTTTCATTGGGCGACCCCTTTGCCAAGTACCAGATTCCGGCATGCCTGCGCACAACTGCAGCAGCCCCTGCGCGACCTGGGCAGCCCCTGCATCACATGGGCAGCCCCTGCACCACCTGGGCAGACCCTGTGCCAGGTATCTGTCCCCGGCGAACCTGCGTACAACCCCAGCAACCCCTGTGCCACCTGGGCGGCCTCTGCGCCAGATAATAGACCCCGGCGTCCCCGCGCGCAACACCGGCAGTCCCTGCGCCACCTGGGCGGCCTCTGCTCTAGAGGTCAGACCCCGGTGTTCCTGCGTGCTACCCCAGCAGTCGCTGCGCCACCTTGGCATCCCCTGCGACCCTGGGCGGCCCCTGCGCCTGGTACAAGACCCAGGTGTTACCGCGCGCAACACTGGCAGCCCCTGCACTCCTTGGGCAACCCCGGCGTCCCCGCACGCAACCCCGGCAGCCTCTGAGACACCTGGGCGGCCCCTGCACCATGTACCAGACCCAGATGTCCACGCGCGCCACCCCAAGAGCCCCTGAGAAACCTGGGTGGCCTCTGCACCCTGTATGAGACCCCGTCGTCCAAGTGCGCTACCCCGGCACCCATGTGCCACCTGGACTGCACGTGAGTCACCTGGGCGGCCCCTGTGCCAGGTACCAGACGCCGGCGTTACCGCGCGCCACCCCGGCTGTCCCTGTGTTCCCTGGGCGACCTCTGCACCAGGTACCAGACCCCATCGTCCATGTACGCAACCCCGGCAGCCTCTCGCCACTTGGACACCCCCTGGTCCAAGTACCAGACAGCGGCATGCCTGGGCGCAACCACAGCAGACCCTGTGTCACCTGGGCGCCCCCTGCATCACATGGGCTGCACCAGCACCACCTGGGCGTCCGCTGCGTCAGGTATCAGACCCCGGAGTCACCGCGTGCGACCCCGGCAGTCCTTGCACTACCTGGTCGGCCCCTGCGCCACATTCCAGACCCCGGCGTCCCCGCGTGCAACCCCGAAAGTCCTTGAGCCACCTGTGGGGCCCCTGTGCTAGGTACCAGACCCCGGCATCCCCGCTCGCCACCCAGATGTCCCTGTGCCACCTGGGTGGCCTCTGCATCACATGGGCGGCCCCTGCAGCACCTGGGCAGCCCCTGCACCATGTAAGAGACACCGGCGTTCACATGCAGAACTCCACAGCCCATGCGCCTCCAGGGCGGCCCCTGTGCCTAGTACCAGACCCCGGTGTTCCCGTGCACCACCCCGGGAGTGCCTCGCCCCCTGGTTGCCCCCTTTTCCAAGTACCAGACCCCGGCATGCATGTGCCCAAGCGCAGCAGCCCCTGCGCCACCTGGGTGATCCTGCATCACATGGGCGGCCCCTGCACCACCTGGGCGGCCCCTGCGCCAGGTACCAGACCCCGGCATCCCCGCGCTCAATCCCGGCAGCCCCTGTGCCATCTGGGCATCCCCTGCACCACCTGGGCGGCCCCTGCGCCAGGTACAAGACCCCGGTGTTATCGCCCGCAACCCCGGCAGTCCCTGTGCTTCTTGGGTGACCCCTGCACCAGGTGCCAGACCACGGCGTCCCCGCGCGCAACCCCGGCAGCCACTGCGACACCTGGGTGGTCCCTGCGTCACCTGGGCGGCCCCTGCGCCAGGTAACAGACCCCGGCATCTCCTCGCGTCACCCCAGCAGTTCCTGCGGCACCTGGCGACCACTGTGCCAGGCACCAGACCCTGGTGCCTCCGCGCTCAACCCCGGCGACCCCTGCGCCAATTGGGCTGCCCCTGCATCACCTGGGTGGCCCCTGCACCTGACACAAGACACTAGCATACCCGCGCGCAACCACGGCAGTACCTGCGCCACCTGGGCAACCCCTGCGCCAGGTACTTGACTCTAGTGTCCCTGCATGCCGCCCCGGCAGTCCCTGCATCACCTCGGTGGACCCTGCACCGGGTACCAGAGAGCGCCATCCCCTCGTGCCACCCCGGCAGTCACTGTGCCACCTGGGCCACTCTGCGCCAGTTATCAGACCCCGCAGACCTCGCTGATAACCCTGGAAGTCCTTGCACCAGTTGGGGGTCCCTTCGGTACGTACCAGACCCCAGCGTCCTCGCGTACAACCCCGCAGTTACTGCGCCACCTGAGCGACCCCTGCTCCAGGTTCCTGACCCCGGCGTCCCCGCGTGCAACCCCAGCAGGCCCTGCGACACCTAGGCGACCCCTGCGCCATGTACCACACCCCAGCGTCCCCGCGTGCAACCCTGAAAGTCCTTGAGACACCTTGGGGGCCCCTGTGCTAGGTACCAGACCCTGGCATCATCGCGAACCACCCCGGCAGGCCCTGCGCCACCTGTGGGGCCACTGCGCTAGGTACCAGACCCTGGCATCATCGCAAGAAATCCCGGCAGCTCCTGTGCCACCTTGGCGTCCCCTGCGTACCCTGGGCGGCCCATGCATCAGGTACAAGACCCCGGTGTTACCGCACACAACCCCGGCAGCCCCTGCGCAACTTGGGCGACGCCTGTCCCAGGTACCAGTACCCGGCGTCCCAGCGCGCAACTCCGGCAGCACCTGCTAACTGGGCTGCCCCTTTGCCAGGTACCAGACCCCGCCATTCCTTCGTGCAACCGCGGAAGTGCTTGTGCCACCTGGGGGAACCCTGCGCCAGGTACCTGACCTCGGCGTCCTCGCGCGCAACCCTGGCAGTTCCTACGCTACCTGGGCAACCCGCGGTAACACCGGGGTCTTGTACCTGGTGCAGGGGACGCCTAGGGGACGCAGTGGAAGCCCAGTTGGCACAGGGGCAACCGGGTTTGCGCACGGGGTTGCCGGGGTCTGGTACCTGGCCCAGGGGCCGCCAAAGAGGCGCAAGGACTGCTGGGGTGACACGCGGGGACACCGGGGTCTGGTATCTGGCCCAGGTGATGCCCAGGTGGCGCAGGGCCTCCCGGGGTGGCTCGCGGTGATGCAGGGGTCTGGTAAGTAGCACAGGGGCCCCATTTATTTATTACAAAACAGGTGTAAACTAGATTTTCATTAAGCTGAAACATGAAGAGGGCAGTTAATAAATCTCTCGTATTCTTAAACTTTGATTGTGTTAAAACGCAGTGACCAGAAATCTGACCAAGAGATTACCGTGATTAAGACACTAAGATTCTTGTTTAAGCCAGGTTTTAGTAGATTGTTACCTAGAGCAAGAAGAAATCCTATTGTTCTAAGAAAATACAGGGAACTACCTTAAATAAATGCAAAAAGAAACTTTGCTTTTAGGCTAGTATTTTGTAAAATTTTACCAAGAACAGGTCAATATTTTAAGAAAACCTAATTGAATTAAAGCATTAAATGTGATTTTTAGAAAACCCTTCAAACAAATTTTTTAAATTTAGCCAATCTTAATCATACATACAGAATTTTTAAGTTTTACCCTATATATTTTGTCGGGAGCCATTTCTTTGTATTCAGGCTCATAGATGCAAATACAGCCTTGAGAGGTATAAGCTTTACCAAACAGGACGATTAAGACTTGTTGTTAAGAGTGCTATACATTTCCATAGCCAAAGGCTATCTGAGGAGAGACTTGATTGTTCTTCAATCCAGGTTACCTCACCCACCCAGGGGGCATGACTCCCAGATGCAGGTGAGGAGGGAGGTGGTCTGAAGAGATCAGGTTAACAGAAAGGGGTGTTGACATTGTATGGTGGAGGGGACTTTGTATCTATTTCTTGTGCTCTGAAAGGATATATAAAGACTGGGCTGAATAAAGTCGAGGCTGCTGCAGTATGGAACTGAGAGCCCTCCC